>VMDO01033895.1:0-17496 GCA_007922755.1 Pedetes capensis | reverse complement strand
AGTGAACTTTTTCCCACAGTGGACCCTACTCCAGCATCAAGTTCTCCATGACATCTCAGAAGCCCTTCCCACTGTGCCTGTCTTCTATTTCCTGCCTGCCAAGAGTAACCACCATGCTAACCTCTAACACCACAGACTGGTTTGGGGTTTTGAGCATATGTAAATAAAATGGAGCTGTATGGATTTTGTGTTTGTGGTTTCATTCACTGTTCCATGTTTATGAATTTCAGCTGCATTGCTTTAAGGCTATAGTTTTATTCTCATTGTTTCATGCAGCATTGTATGAATATCATAAGTTATTCATTTATTCAGCTATTGACAAACACTTGAGTTTTTCCCAGTCTGGGCCATTATGAATACTCCTGTCATGAAAGTGTTTATATACGTCTTTGAATGAACATAGACACATTGGGGAGGTGTAGATTTACACTTAAATTAATACTTAAATTAATTTTCCATTGGTACATAACAAATTTGCCCCAAAACCTAGGAGCTTATAATGATACTAAACATTCATCATCTCTCACACTTTACACAAATAAGGAATTTGGAAGCAGCTTGGGTAGGCAGTGCTGGCTCAGGTTTTTCCTGACACTGCAATCATCTGAAGGTCTGCCTGGGGATGGAGGATGTACTTTTAAGGTAGCTCATGCACACGAGTGTCAAACTGGTGGTTTCAGTGGTAGGGAGCCTGCAGTTCTGCTGCAGATGGACTTTCCTTAAGATGGTCCTGTTACATGGTGGCCAGCTTCCTCATCACCATGACTGAGCCATCAGAGCACCAAGTAGAAACTATATCCTTTATAATCCAGCCTCAGAAGTCACACAGCCTTACTTCTGCCTCATTCTTTTTGTTGGATGGGAACCTATAAGTCTATCCCACACTCATGACTCTGCCTTTAGAAGGAAGGAGTGGCAGAGAATATGTGGGCATATCTTAAAACCACACATGTTAAAGCTTGGAATTAAACATACTAGTGGCCTATAAATAAGAAATTTATAGACACCTACCCAAGGATCTAGGAGAAATGTATTCAGCCCATCCCCTCTTTTTCTATTCATTTACATTTTTATGAATGACTATAGGAGAATTTTTGGAGTATTTCTTGGAGACAGCATGATACAATAGGAAGGAAAAAGGCTTTGGAGTCAGATATACCCAAGTTTGTTTGAATCTTGGATTCCCTACTCACTAATTATGTGTATTTGGGCAAGTCAGACTCTTGGATTCTCAAATTCCTTCAACTATAAAATGAGGAAAATCAATGGAGCCTATCACTCTCTGGAAGTAATTACATGAAATAATATGTTTACCTGCCCTCTGTGGTAGTAGACCTCTTCCATTTGCTCATTTATCAAGAATTTATTAACCATCAACATTAACTATCTGGAAGGTGCCATGATGGGAACTGTGAGTGTTACAAAATTGCCTCCAACACAGACCTTACTTCAGGAGGTATATAAGCTAGCAGGGTCCTTGGCAGGCAGAATAACTATAATCCAGTAAAGAAAATGATTAGTGTCTGAAGCAGATGTGAATGCATTCTTTTAAATATAGATCAAATTTGGATATGTAGAAATAGAAGAAAGTCTGAGGGATAAGAAAAAGGCAGAAGGTATTCCAAATTATGAGGATAGCTTGCATAAAGATGGAGCTAGAAAACCATGGGGCATAAGTGAGAATAACAGAGTAGTTCATGGTAGATATGCATAATCATAGTGTAGATGAAAGGTGGTAGGGGAAATCGAGGTTGGAACATAGCAGGAAAAGGTGAGCATATATTCTCAGTTTTCCAGGCTCATGAAAATCCTTAGGGCCAAAGATTTTTAAACTAGTTTTCTGTGCTAGCTACAAAAGTTAGGCACGCCTAGCTACTGAAGGATCTACTGCTATGCTTTAGTTGGATAACTCTCATTTGTAGAATCTTTGTGCCTCAGACTGTAAACAGAACTTTCTAAAACTGACCATTAGGAACAATTCTGAGTCAGAGCCCAAGCAATTGAGCTTTGTCCTTATCATTCCCATTTTGGAGGCTATATCAACAGAGACATGCAGTTGGGTTGTTTTTATAGGCTTTTACTTAACTCACTAAAAATATATTTCTCAAGACTTGGCCATTTGAGACTGACCAATTCATGCACTCAGCTCATCCATGTACTTGACTTCTGTGTCCAGATAATGAGCTGCTTGCCCCACTTGTTTCCTTTCAAGAACACTGATCTATTTAGCAGCCTCCACTTATGTTGCGTTATCCAGTCTCAGGCAGTGATGATATTTATACATAAGACAGGCACATTTCTGGGCTATGATGGAAGTTTGAAGGAAGTTGGAGCCCGTGACCTTTTACATTGAAGCCAAAGAATAACAAGCACAAAATGTTTAATCTTGCTAAGAATGGGGGCTGGAGAAAGGAGCAGAAAGGCTTCTCCTAACCTTTCTAGTCACTATTTGGTACATTATACTCAATCCCTTTGTGTACACAACCCGATGTGTCATCTAGCATACCACCTTGTTTTGGTGAAGTTTGTGTGTGCCATCGAATAGACACGGGTTGCTACTGTTACTGGTGATGTTGGGTAAACATTGGTTGCTCTCTATTGTATCACTCTCTTTGCTTTATTTTAAATTAATTCTAGAACATGAAAGGGAAGGGTGGGTTCTAAGGTTAGGACAGAATTCCTAGCTAATCTTGGGCTAGAAACTCCTGAGTTCCTAGTTAGATGTTTACTGTGTTAGCAACACTTGACTTCCTGGGAAATATTCTCTGCACAGGAACTAAGGCAGTCTCTTTCCTGTCTGATTTCTTCTCAGGTGGGAAATTGGCAAGTGGAGTTCATGTAGTCTCACCTGTGGAGTTGGCCTGCAGACCAGAGATGTCTTCTGCTCCCACTTACTTTCTAGAGAGATGAATGAAATGGTAATCCTGGCTGATGAGCTGTGTCGCCACCCCAAGCCCAGCACTGTGCAAGCTTGCAACCGCTTCAATTGTCCCCCAGCCTGGTATCCTGCACAGTGGCAGCCGGTGAGTCCTGACAAGTATTGCATTTCTGTTTGCAACAGTGATTCAAGACAAGGGATACTTTCTCAGAGTAGTTTTGTCTCATTAAAGGAACGTTAAAGGTCTGTTCATCCCTCCCTTCTTAGTATTTCCTCAACCTTATTCAACTCTAGATCATTTAATTATAATTTCCATATTTTTTCTACCACACCCCAGTGATGTCTAGAAACAACTCAAACTACCCATCTGTTAACCTGAGCAAATTCCTGAAAAAGTTATCACCAAGCTAAGGAAATGTTTTTTAAATACAGATAATATGGTAGATTTTCATAAAGCTAAATTTATTCTAGGCTATGATTTAGCTCAGTTGGTAAAACACCACTCTGCAGTCTCTGAGGTCCTGAGTTCGATTCCCAGCACCACAAAAATGGGAGAAGAATGTGACAATCCACTCCTGAGGCAATCCTGAAACAATCAACCATTGAAAACTCTGTGAGGGTTGCTATGAGTAGAACATGACTCAATGGCACCTAACAACAACAAATTTATTCTGAATTTATGTCCTTTCTAGTTTTTGCTACTTAAAATTCTAAGGGTACTAGGTAATGATTTTTTTTTAAAAAATTATTACTTAGTAAGTTACAAATTCTGAATTAATTTCAGATTTTTAAAATTTCCCTGGTTGTATAAATTCTAAAAGCCTGGAAACCATTATTTGAAAGCAGGAGTTGGCAAATTGTAGCTCACAAGTTGAATTTAGCTTACAGCCTTTTTATAAATAAAGTTTTATTGGAACAGAGCCACACCCATTCTTCTGTGGCTTTTTTTGTACAAGGGCAGAATTGCATGGTTGCAACCTAAAATATTTAACTGTCTCTTTACAAAAAAGTTTGTTGCTCCTAAACTAAAGCATACATTATAACAATAAAAGCAACTATCCTATTGTAACATCCTATGAACATTAATATGTATTTCTCAAACTTTAAATAACCTTTTTTGAATGCTGTTAAAGAACACAGACCATGGAAGGATTTTAAGTTGATTCTTTGCATAAAATCTTATTTTGCAATTTGTTCCTCATTAAGACATCGGACATAGCTTTAAAATGACAACACAGCTCACAAAAAAGTAAGTCTGAAAGGTAGAAAGACATTCATCTCTGTTTGAGCCAGTTTTAAACTCTAAAATGCCCCAGTTTAGATGATAAATTATATAAGCACCTGATTGTAGAGAAAGAATAGCAGTTTACAAACACGTGCGTTAGTGCTGAGAGCGGAGGTACCAGTTCCAGGCAGCCAAATAGCCTCTGTGCTTTTCCTTCCTTCTCCCTGTTCTTTGGGGCTGTGGTTTAGTAAAGCACTCAAAGAGTTATACTGAGAACAACATTAAAGTGCAGTCAGTGCTCATTACCTGTAATTTCCACATCCACAGATTAAACCAGCGATAGATTGTGTGCTATTTTGTTAGGCCTGTAGTAATGACATCTATACTGAACATGTACAGACTTTTTTCTTATCTCTATTCCCTAAACAATGCGGCATTTTACATAGCATTGACATTTTATTAGATATTATATGTAACCTAGAGATGCAACCGTACAGGAAGATGTATATGCATTATATGCAAATACTATGGCATTTTATTTATGTTTTATTGATTAGTTGATTGATTGACTGATTGATATATAGTACTGGGGGATTAAACCCAGAGCCTCACACATGCTAGGCAAGCACTCCACCAATGGATTGTACCCCAATCCCCCTCTTTTTATTTTATTCATTTATTTTTAAAATAAAGTTTGGCAAGTTTTAGTGAAGAAAAACTTGGCATGGTTTACTTTTCACCATCTCTTCTGGCATGCTTCTAATGATACATTAGAATCCCTTGGATCACTGGTAGCCAGTATGTATACTCAAGTGTTTTCCATATGTTGTGCTCCGTTCAGTGTTATTGCCCCTGTGGTGATGGATACCAGTTTGGGCCAGTATAGCATAGAACTCTGCTTTAAATTTCCTCAAAGCTGGGCAGTTGTTGACATGGATGACCAATTTTGCTTTGCCCTATCTGATTATCTATAAAGTCTACTTATACCCTGGCATGCGTTTTCCATTTTTTATAACAAGTTACAACCTGGAGTTGATCCACTCCAAAGACCTTTTCATCTTTTTTTGTAGCCACCATCTTCCTACCTTAGATGTGGAACAGCCACCAAGATGGCAAGGGAGTGAGAAAAGCTTATTATTATTTTTTTTAAGACAAAATCTCCCTAAATTGTATAGGCTGCCTCTGGCCTCGAACTTGCACTCCTCACACCTCAGACTCCTTAATAGCTGGGATTACAGGTGGGCATCACAGCTCAGCTGTATTATTCTATATAGAGCATTGAGCATTCATGGATTTGGGTCCTAGAACCAAATTTGAGAAGGGTTCTGGGATTGATCCCTTCCAGATACTGTGTAAAGCAGCTAAAAACAAGCATGGACTCTAAATTTTCTTTTACAGCTTAAATGTATCGTGGCTACATTCATCAATTCCATGCTACTATATAATGGTTTATAAAGTCAAGAGGATGTAATGTATTTTGAACACTTATGTGCCAGTGTTTCACTAAGAAATACACATTATACCATACCTAGTTGAAGTTAATTCTCACAGCAATACATTGAAAAATAGATAATCTCAACGTAAATGATGCAACTTCAAGAGTATATTGGAAAAATAGGGGAATATAACCCAAATATGCATGAGTTTTTGCATGTTAGTCAAAAGGTTCCATAAACCATGTAAGTGGATAAAACTGTAACCAAAAGTGATGTAGTAGTTGCATAATGGTGTATTACTCTGTACCCCACCATCATTTATCAATAAAGGGGGAAAAAAACCAAAGGTTAATTTGTTTAAAAAAAAAAAGAAAAATAGATTTTATTGTCTTCATTTTAGGTTTGAGGAAACTGGAGTTCACAAAACTAGTAACTTTAGGGATGGCCATTAATATACTTTTATGTGAACTTTTCCACTACACCAAGTTGTATGGCTGAAATAGAATCATTTACAAGCACCTTTGTTTTATGGGTGATGTAACTGTAGCCTAGATGTAGCCTTGCTTAAGATCATGCAACCTGGATCAAACCCCAGATCTCCTGATTTCTAATGCACTTGTACTAAGCAGGCTCAACTGGAATAAATCATTGACCTTAAACTGTGCCACTCACTCATGCCAACCCCACAAAAGAGCAAGGAATCAGCTCAAATCAATCTCCACTGTTGAGTAAAGTCCCTGTATTATGAGTAGCTTGTGTTGTCATTACAGAGTACATTGTGGATAAATGTTCATTTTATGACAAAATAAGTGAGTACATCAAGGATACCATCCCACAAGCCGTGAAATGCTGGCTTTGTATCTTAACTGCTGTTTGTTCATGGGTCTGGCAGTGACATTCAGTGAAACAACACTGTCTTTTCAATAGCCACACATGCTGCTGAACAGTGATCATGACCCATAGTGCCTTTCTAATCTATAGTGCACTTCCACATACGGAACCTTTGCAGTTATTTGATACAACCACCAGTCCCATTACCTGTGCGAGTTTCCCAGAGCCATTTATTCTTCCATTTTCCATCAGTTTTGGCCTGTGAAGACATGACTTTATGGTGAAAGTTTTTTCTATTTTCTTCTACTAGTGAGAAGCCTTTGGGGAAGAGAAAAAGGCATTTCTCAGATCAGAAAACTCCTATTGAGCAACTTTGAGGTTCAGCCAATGAGTCAGTTCCTGCACTTTAGTAGGATCTTCAAAAAGTAACTTCCCTCAGATCCAATACATCATAATTATGAAAAATATTCAAATATAACAAGAAATAACATAGAAAGTGAAAACCACCAGTAAGTGTACCCTTCAGAGAAAGCCCCTGTTAACAGATTGGTGCTTAGAGTCTCTTAAAAATCCTTAGTCACTTTTAGGAATTTCTTTAAACCTGGACAAAACAGTAGATGATTCTTCTGTTACTTTCTAGAATCCTTCTTTAGTTAAACTTTGTCAGGTAAAATTGGCTATTGTTGACCACTTAGTTTTTTTTTTTTTTTTTTTAAAAAGCCATTGTTTTTGCTGTAGAGTAAGTCAAGAGTAAGTTCAGGTGTCCATAGGCTAAGCGGCTGTGGTCTTAGGACACCAGTAGTTTGGATACCAGCTGTTGCCACCATTTGACTGGTTAACCCTCTGATTCTTCTGCAGTCTCTGCTGGGTCAAGAAACCGGGAATGTATTCTGTGTACTTGTGGCCTTTCCCATTTAGCTGAGATCTGCCAAAGATAATGCTGAGGGGTCTAATCTTTCTAACCCAGCAGACAGCCTTTTTTCATATGAAAGAAAAGGAGAAACGGCACTCAAATCCTTCCCTTAAAAACTAACCTCCTTAGACAGCCTGAGTGGAGAAAGTCTTCCTCTTTATTGTTTGAACACAGGGTTACCACTGACCTCACCTGTTTCTTTCTTTTTCTGGAAAAGAAAAGTATTAATTACATGAATTGTCATTCTTCTAGATAGGAACACAACCCCCTTTGTTCTTTGTAAAACATTTACCCGACAAATGGCAAATAGCCAGTATTTATACATTCTGTAGGTCTGGAGGGGACAAGGAACAGAGTCCAAGTATTTATTTAAAATTTTTGTTTTAGAAACAATTAGGCAGAAATAAAGCAGAAATCTAATTCTAGATTTGGTTGTTAGAGAAACATCTTTACTTTGTCCCTAAATTTTTAATCTCTGATCTTCAGTGAAGGATTTGTTTTATACTTATCAGTTTAGTTTTGATATCTTGTTAGTTTGTATTTAGATAGTTTTTGAATACTTATATTTTTCATTAGTTCCCTGCATCTTCTCTAATATATTAAATTCTTCCTCCTCTTCCTCCCCATCATCTCTGTATTCATACTTTTTCTCTCTAATCCTCACAGCAACCTTGTGAGGAAACAAGGCCCAGGGAGCCTCACCTGGCTGGGATGTAGAAAAAGCCCCATGTGCTTCACAGTCCATTCTGTTGTCCACCATATAGTGCAGCTTTCCCAAGGGGACATCTCTGTTTTCTCTGAAGCATTAACGTGTGAGGAAATCCTGCAACATAGCCTTAAAATCTTTAGTTTACATAAAACTCAGTATTTGTTTCCTGTATCTAGGGCAGTTAGCCTGCAGCTGTAGCACTGTGGCTTTTAATCCCGTCAGATCTCAGAAGCTAAGCAGGGTCAGGCCTGGTTAGTACTTGCATGGGAGACCACCTGGGAACACCATGTGCTGTAGGCTTGGGAGAAGGACCTGGCAACCTGCTCCCAAAAATCAATCCGTCATTGAGAACTCTGTAATAACAGAGAAGAACTGACAATAGTGTTTTACCTGTTGTACGTAGGCTCACTATGAACTGGACACTGACTGGATGGCACCTAACAACAAAGGGCAGTTATCTACATATTAGTTTCCTTTGGCTGCTACAACTAATTATCACAAATGCAGTGGCTTCCAACAATATGACTTTTCATCTTCTAGCTCTTTAGAAGCCATAATCAGTTTCACCAACCTAAAACCAAGGGGTCATGAAACCTGTGTTCTCTCTACTATGTTGCCTTTGCTAGCTTCTAGAGGCCACTTGCTTCTCAGTCCATGGTCCCTTCCTCCATCTTAAAAGTGTATCACTCCAGCCTCTGATTCTGTCTCCACACTTTCTCTCTCTGAGTTGCCCCCTCCACCCGGCCTACTTCTTGTAAGGACCACTGTGATTCTATAAAGCCTACCTGGGTAATTCAGGATAATCTCCTCATCTCAAAATCTGTAATGCAATTGCATTGGCAAAGTCCCTTTTACTGTGCTAGGTGACATGTTCATGCATTCCAGGGATGAAGACATAGAAACCTTTGGGGTCATTATTCAGCCTGCTTCAGTCTGCTGTACTGTGGGCTGACTAAGCCCCTAGTCTCCAGCTACCACAAAGTCCGTGAAATTGAAAACCTACTTTCTATGACCTCTTCCCCACCACTGACTGTGGCATTGTCTGTAGCACTGTATGCATTAGTATTCCTTCATTTATTCTAAAAAGTAAACTTTAAAAAAGAAATAAGTCAAAATAGAGAAATGCTAAAGAGTTAAACTGAAATGAATTAGCCTGAAGCATAATTTATATTTCCCTGTACTGCATATGTTTCATATTCGGATTGTATCCACCCAACAGTACATACATATTGCATACATCTGTGCTGAGACAGAAGCGGTCACCACAACCCCTAGACACCCACCCCCCAGCTTAAAACTATGAGTAGGTTGCCATTTCCCCATAAACTTTTTTAAAGCAAGGTCACAATTCAAAATGCATACCGTTTAGCTGTGTTTAAAAAGGAGGAAACACTCTTTTTAAGAAAAAAATGAATTTTAATGATAACTATAAATGCTTGAGAAATAAAATTTTCATTTTCTAAATTTAAACACATGCACACATGCAAACATCTTTGGTGAGGATTTAAGGGTTAATACAGTTATCACTTTTTGTATATCCCAGTATCTAAAATATAAATCTACACAAATTAGAGGCTATATTTATTAAGATCTTGTATCCCAGGAATAGAAAAAAAAACTATTAGATAATGAGTAAATGTGTTTGTCACATTTTCAATATTATATTTTCTGAGAAAATGGATACTTGATCCTACCTTTAGAAGCAAGAATAAATATGGCAAAATAGATCAAAAGTCAGATTTCATATGTGTATTTTTATTTAGTAGCAGAAAGCTCTTCAGTATAATTGCTCTGAATTTTAGTGGGTCTATCTGTCACATTTTGGGGGAGAAGGACCTGGCAACCCCCTCCCAAAAATCAATCTGCCATTGAAAACCCTATGAATAGCAGAGAAGCACTGACAATACTGTTTCTCTTGTTGTATGTTGGGTTGTTGTAAGTCAGAAACTGACTCCAGGGCACCTAACAACAATAACAACATATGTCACTTCTAAGCAGGAGTAGTAAACCCGGAACATTAGTGTACACCCTTTGTACTTCTAGGGTTAAGAAAGCTTAATTAATAGACAAACAAGGTAATTCTAATCCCAAAATGGTTGGAGTAAAAATTCTTGACCTTGTTTCAGCAGTTTTGTTCAGTGAGAGTCTAATCCTCATTTTTCTTTGTTTCTCTAAGCCCTAATTCAATTTGGCTCAGTTCCAGGCTCCGTTATATACCAAGCATGGTCTCCATACATTGCGGAATTGCCTCAATCCCCACAGGCCTGAGACCAGGCTTCACAAATACCTGCCCCTGCCCCCATGCCAGCAAACCTGGCCTTCCTTCGTTGATCTTAGCAGCATATCTATCCATTCTCTACGTGAAAACCAGAGCCCTTTACTTGTCCTTCCCACTCAGTCAGCACCCATGTCCTAGTGCTCTTACCTCCTCCATCTCCCCCTCACTCTCTCCTTTCTAATCCTTCACTCATGGCCTTGATCCAAATCCTCCCAGTCAACTAACCAAGCCGTTACACACAACCTTTGGCTTTGTCTCCCACGTTTGTCTTGTGTAAATCTCATCCAGTGTTTCCCAACTTGATACTTGTGGCTCCTTCTGCAGACCTTCTCTTGAGCCTTTAAAACATCAGTGTGTGCCAATAACCCCCAAATAAGGGTATGACATGCAGAGTCATCTAGACGTATCTGACCAGGAAGCCCTTTCTCCATGGCACACCTCTGTGTACCTCTCAAGACAATATCCTTTTGAAGCCCACTGCCCTACACTGCCTTAGTCATTTTCTACAAACTGGATCATGTTATCTGTTCCTTGAATACCCCCTGTTCCTTGAATACTCCTATTCGCACACCATGGTTTTAAGTTTATGTTGTAAGGTCCTTCACCATTTGCCCCACATCTGACATCTCAGAGTCATTTCCCAATTCTTCTTCCTCATGGACGTGTGGCCTCCATTCTCAGGACTGATCTGAGCTATGTGAACGTGCCACAGTCCTACATACCTTACTTTTATGCACATGGTCAGACTCTGCCCCTGTTCCCATGTCCCTCACTAACTACTCCTGTCATTTCATCGGTAGAGCTGTCCCACCCCCAGCTTTTTCAGAACAACTTAGTAGTCCCTCTTTTGTAAAACTGATCACATTTTGCATTAAGTTTTTGTCCCTCCCCGGACAGTGTGTACCTGAGGCTTAGTTAAGGCCATTTTATTCATCTTAAATCCCCAGCCCTTAGCACAGTACTTGGCACTCAGCAGATCCTCACTAAATGTTTGATAAAGAAAGAATGGATAAATGAAGACATGGGTGAAATGAGTTAGAAGCATAATAAGCAGAGTATATTTTGTTAAACCTGGAAAGTTGCCTTTAGAAATAAAATAGACATCATTTTGTGTTGGGTTCAACATGATTTGAGGTACCAAGGAAATGAATTCAGCTCTCAGTAAATTAAACTACCAATATGAAACAGTAAATGGTATCAGTGTAGGCAGAATTTATTAACCTGTTGGTCATGAGAAAATCCTTAGAAATATAGGTCAGTCTTGCCATTATATTTCTGTATAGAAATATAACTTTTGAGTGTTTTCCTTATTGTATATTTCTTACATTTCTTATTAAAATAATGAACCCATGACCTTATGTCATGGAACACATGTGGTAGCAGTGCTGTATAAATACTATTTTTTGTTATTTGTTTTTATTGCATATATTTAAAAATAATACCCTATCCTGGAGATTTATCTCTTCATATCAGAATATTATTTTAAATGGTTCATAAAGGCAAATATTTTTCTTTTAATTTTATTAAATTCCTTTTGCTGCTGCTCCTTTTTAAACATTTTCTTCTTTGCATCCTGCCTCTCAGTTAAGGTCACTGAGCCTCATCAGGTAATCTTAGCATCTTCACAAAGTCATCCAGTCTTGGCAGCCTTTACTGATTTGAATTTTTATCTTTCACAATTTTTGAAAATTTATAAAAACATCTTTTCATCCATGTAATTTTCTCCATGCTGGAGAAAATTTTTGAGCAAAGAGGAAATAAGCATTTAGGGGCAAGATCTGTGACAGTTAGATGGTTGTCTTCCATTCCATTCAGCAGGGCATCTGGTGCCACTGGCTGAAACGCACTGCTGACACCCTGAGAAGCAGCTTCCAGCTAATGATAAAACAGCCTGATAAATGATGGATCATTAGGATGTTTATTTTACATCTTTGAAACATCGGCATTTAGGCTTTTTCATTCATCCAATTATCAAGTCAGCAAACATTTATAAAGCACATGTTCTTTGACAGACACCACATTGGGTCCTGGGGAGTATGAAGATGAATAAATTTGCTTTCCTCAAAAGACTCCTGATCCTGTGTGGCAGGCAGAGGAAAAGAGCGGACACATGAATGGATGAGCCCTTACAGGAGAGATATGGTACAGGCTCCCAGTCAAGCTGGGGTGGAGGTAATCCTTTCACCAAGATGCAGAGGAGGTCGAGGAAGAATGTCGTGTGAGCTGGGCCTTCAAGGAACACTTGGAAGTTTCTGGATGAGCAAAGAGATGAAGGGCATTGCTCATGGAGTGAATGACAAATCAAAGGCCTGAGCAAATAAAGTGTGTATGTGCCCAGGGAAGGGCAAATTGTACATTGTAGGTAAAGCCCTAGCACATGGCAGACTCTCAAGGAATGTGCTTGCAAGCTCAATACAAGTTAGAGTGTGAGAACCCTGAAAGCTATCTTCAGGAGTCTGGATTTTATCTTCTGGATGTTGAGAATCTTCCCAAAGATTTATGTGATAAAACTACAGAAGAAAGGGGTGATTTTTAAAAACTTTTCCTTACAACTAAACTTTGTCATCATGTTGTTACAGGCTTCTGTATAAGGTTGGGGGGAATTATCTGAAGTCTGTCCCTTAAATTAGGTCCTATCTGAAAATGGAGAAGGAGGATGTGATATTTGAACTGAGCAGTCACTCTACAGGACCATTTTATTATATCTCCACCCTTGAAATATGACCAATTATTTTCACCACCTATACTTCCTCAGGCCTGCAACCACAGCCCTGTGGCATCTGATCCTGTCAGATCTCAGAAGCTAAGCAGGGACTATTCAGAGAAAGAGAAAGTGGTAAGAGATGAGATAGCAGGGGTGACTGAGGCTTCTCTTGTTTACTGTTGTTACCTGTACCTACATAGAATCATGCTTGGTCCATGATTGGTGTTTAATAAATTTATGTGGAATGAATGAATGATGTCGGAAGGATTTGAGTCAGTCTCTGAGTTCCATCAGGGTAGGGACATGTAGGGCTTTGCAGGGCAGAGTTAGATGAGTTTGGGTTTCCATTCTAATCACAAGGAGATGCCAATGGTGAGTTTTATGTGTGGGAATTATGTGACCTGATTTGCACTTTAAACATACCAGTCTTGCTACTGTGTCAGAGGGAGCAGGATGATTTGTTGAATACTTTCCCCTTCTTCCCTGTGCCTAGGAGGCTAGCCTGTATAGACTGCTTCAATTAGCTCCATCCCCTTTGGTTTCTAGTTGTGCTCAACCAGTGTGGTTTCCAGCAGCCATTAGAGAGAAGAAGAACCCTCTTCAAATTATCACATTTGAATGAGCCATCTGTATCCGTCTAGACCCTGACCGAGAACCTAGAAATTCAATGTCTTAGTCCATTAGGGCTTCTCCAACAGTGTACCTTTGGCTGAATAGCTTGTGAACAACAGAAATTTATTTCTCACAGTTCAGGATGCTGGGAATTCCAAGATCAGGATGCTGCATATTTGGTGTCTGATGAGGGACCTCTCCCTCATTCATAGATAACACTTTGTGTTCTCATGGTAAAAAGGATAAGGCAGCTCTCTGGGTCCTCTTTTACAAGAGTATTAATCCCATTCATGAAGGCTTCACTCACATGACCTAATTATCTCCCAAAAACACCCCCTCAAGCACACACACTTCCTAATACCCTCATAGCCAGAGTTAGGATTTCAGTGTATTAGGTGGAGAGAGCAGTCACAAACATGCAGACCATAGCACTGAGGGACTAGTTAATGGAGCTTAGCAATGGGACAGACAAGAAATGATGGTATCCTGATTATTTATGTTTGGGTATAGCTTATTTGTTTTGTAGATAAATCTGAACAGCATTTACTCATGAATTAGGAGAGGGGTGGGGAGAAAAAGGAAACTCAAGGGCACTAAGTTTTTACCCCAGATGTGGCATTATAGTAGATAACTGCAGAAGACTAAGAGAAGAGCTGTTTGGGGTAAGGTTGGGGGGGGTGCAGTATCAAGATTTCTGTTTTGGATATGTTTAAGTGGAGGTAACTGCTTGCATGTAAGTGGACATGTTAAATAGGCAAAGAGTCAAAGGAAGCAAAAGCCAGAGCTTAAGATTAAAATTTTTGCTTTGTGACCATAAACTTGTTTCTTTCAGACAAAAAAAAATTACATTAAGCTCATGGAAAATTTTTAGTAATTCACAGAATGGAAAGTATTGTGGAGAACACAGACCTTGTGTTTGGCAAATCCTTTGGAATCAGTAATCCACATGGTTAGTTGCCTAGTTATAAAATAATTCTGAAGAAATACTAAATAATAAAAGCTTATAACTAATCTGATCATAGTTATAACTGGTTGGTTAAAAAGGCAAATTTGATAGAAATAAGAGAAGGTTGAAACTAAGAAATCATGTAATAGACTATAAAACTAAATTTAAAACCTGTTATCCATATTAAAAGAAGGGTTATTCTAAGTAAATGGAATTCTTACCCACTAACTTAAATTTCTCCAAAGTACCAACTTCAATTCAGTGCCACAAATAAGCGTTGAAGACTTATATTCACAGAAGTCACTGGTCTAGGCAGTGTGGGTACAAAATGAGTTGAGGTGAAATCCTTAATTTTTTATTGAACTGCATCTAAATAAGAACCAAAATTAAATTTTGCTTCTACAGTAAATGAAAATTCCAGAGAGTCACTGAAATGAGCCACAAAGACACAAAGATTCAATACCATGTATTTATTTTTCTTAATCAAGGCCAAAAAACACTAGAAAAGGCCTTGGGTGGAACTGTGTGGATCTGCCATGATTAGCAAGTGTTCTTCAGACCAGCACATTTGCTATGTTGAAATGTAGGCTTTCAACTCATAAATCTTTTATGATTAGGTTTAGGAAGAACAGGTTTCCAGGGTCACCCAAATCTACATGACTATTTTAGAATGTTGGTTCCAAGCCTGGATCCTAGGCCAACTCCTGCCAGTCAGGAATAGGCACAGGGTAGAAGCTAAGACTTGAATGACAAAGTACCACCTTCCAGTGGGGTGAGAGGGTGAGACCAGCTGTCAGCAAGCCTGAGGCCCTTGGCATGACGCAGTAGTCAACCTACCTTCCATTGGTTTGGCCAGCAGGAGTTGCAACCATCACCTAGAGAGAAGCTGAGTTTGAACTTGTTCTCCAGTCAGGTATAGGGTATGCTGTTCAGTAGGAGATGGTGAATGTTACACTAAATGGATATAAAATGATTCTAGCCCCTGCCTGGCCTTCATTGGATGTCTTCATGTCTCTGAGCCTTAGCCTCTTTATCTGTAATGTGGGGATAGGATTACTTCATAGGGTGGTTTCCCCTTTTTTGTAAGCCTTCAGTGGTGGGTCTGCAGCTATAGCACCTGGGCTTTCAATCTTACCTCATCTCAGAAGCTAAACAGGGTCGGCTTGGTTAGTCCTTGAGTGGAAGACTGCCTGGGAATACCATGTGCTGCAGGCTAGGAAGAAGGACCTGGCAATCCACTCTTGAAACAATCCACCATTGAAAACTCTACAAATAGCAGAGAATCACTGACATAGTGCCAGGCATGGCAGTGTTGGGGAGTGTTTCGTTCTGTTGTATATAGGGTCCTCAATGGCACCTAACAACAATCACTGGTAGGTAATTGATCCCATCATAAGAGAATACATTCTTCCTCCTGTGGGACTCAATAAGATTATTTTCACTTTGAATTTTTTATTTTCTGCAAAATAAAAGGTTATTCAAGGTTATTCACCATTGGTCTGGATCACTTGAAAGGCTTTAAGATTAAAAACCTAACTAGACAAAGTCAGTAGCTTTTCTAATGTCATCATGCAGTTGTTCTGTGACTTCAAGCCACTCACAATTGCAAACCAATTGCAATTGCTTTGGTGGGGTCCAAACTAATACCGGTACTAACAGAGGCTTCATTATGTCCCAGATTTTCCTTTAGATGATTTTATTTTTATTATTGTTACCATTGAGAATGTTAGAGAGGCTAATTTGAAGAGATGGTTCTCAGCTCTGGCTATACAGTAGAATTATCTGGAGGAAAATGAACTCAGAAGTCCCTTTTATTTACTTACGAAAGAACAAAAAAGGTCCTTGGGATCCACTGTCCAGAATTTCTGATTTTATGGGTCAGAAGTGGGGTGTGGTCATCAGCTATTTTTTTTTCTTCCAGACAGGGTCTCACTGTGTGGCCCAGGATGACCTCAAACTCTTGTCAATCCTCCTGCCTCAACCTCCAGAGGGCTGGGGTTACAGACATGTGCCACCACACCCAACTTGCATCAGCAGTTTTAAAAAGTCCCTAGGTGATATTAACATGCATGCAAGGTTGAAATCACAGATTAAAAAGGTGATATCTGGGCCACAGTCAAATTTTGACTCCACCCAAAGACATTGTTATCACTCCTGTAACTTGACTATGGGCAAAAATCCCCATAGCAATTCTAAGTGTGAACCAAAGAGTACAGACCACCCCGCTCCAGTTCTGAGAGGGACATATAGCAGCAGAAGTCACTTCTTCCTGCAAACTCTCAGGCTGCTAAACCCAGGCCTGATTTCTCAACAAGCCCAAGGGAAACAAGTGAAAGACTAGAGACTATTCCTGAAGAAAACAAAGAACTCCCTAAGACTTTTATGATAAACTAGCCCCAGATCAGAGTAGTCATGGGTTGATACGTTAGCTAGGATTATGCCTAAAAGTGATGTTGTTGTTAGATGAGGTGGAGTCAGGTCTGACATGTAGCGACCCTATGTACAACAGAATGAAACACTTTCTGCCATTGTGCCATGCCCGGCACTATATGCTGTTTATAGGGTTTTTAATGGCTGATTGGTTTGGGGATTGTTTCCGGAGTAGGCTGCCTTCTAGAGGCAAAAATAGATCCTTCTATTTTTGTGATGCTGGGGATCAAACCCAGAGCCTCAGAGAACACAGAGCAGCACTCTACCAACTCAGCTAAACCCCAAGTGTATAAATAAATATTCTCACAAAAAGACATACAAGTAGAAAGGAGGCCATTGGTGAGGGAGTAGGAGATGGGGAGGAGGGGCCCGAGAGGGTAAGCAGGAAGTTATGTAAGCAATATACAATGAAATGCATATACGGAAATGTCACAATGAAATACATGTCAGAATGAAACACATTAAGTTGTACATCAAAATTTTCCAATAAAAATGTGATTGTTGTTGTTGTTAGGTGCTGTCAAGTCGGTATCC
>VMDO01033894.1:0-17508 GCA_007922755.1 Pedetes capensis | reverse complement strand
AGCTGTTTGGCTGAATAAAACATTTTCTAAAACATAAAAGGTCATATTCCATTGCATACCCATCTTGATTCATTCTAACAGTAACATAAGTGTTCTATTTACCAATTAAACTTGCAAAGTCTAGTTGTATTAAACATCAGGTTAGTTAGATGAATATGTAAGCTGCAAATAAACTTTGTATAGAGAACATTAGCATGATTGGTTGGGATCTGCTAATTGAATATTCTTACAGAATTTAAAACAAAAAGAGAAAAGTGCCTTTCCACCCACCTTTCCAATCTGCCATTGTAAACAGAAAGGGTTTAATTGAAAATGCCTCCAAAATGCAAATGTTTAATGTCAGATATATTCCCGAAGTGCAGCAGTAGTACTGGGGTAAGGCAAGGAGTCAGGAAATTGGGCAAAGAGGCGAATTTCAAACTCTGTAATGAAAAATTCCCAAATTTCTTTTAACTTATTTTTAAGCATGGGACTTCTATTGCTAGATTAAATATAAACCCGTGACAGGACAGTTTATAGCTAACCCAAAGCTAAAAGGTAAGCTCACAGTAATGAAAGTGTTTAACTATTTCTTCCTATCACAAAACACATCCTATATCTTGGGCCACACAGAGCAACTCTTATCTGACAATAAAATTAAGACAATGATAATAGAATATGGTTAACTCTTTCCTCCTCAGTTGGCCTGAAAAGCAGAGTGTAAGTTTAATGCTTAGAAGCCCACATCACCCTGGGCTGACTACTGCCTTTGCACTCACTTCAATAAAAACTAAAAAGAACAAAAACTTGATGCACCTGGTCTCCCACAGTGCCAACCTCTATAAAGTACATTGTCTTTTTCTGTCCTTTAGTTTCACTAAAGCTCACTTCACCATTTTTCTGGTCTTTGCCTTTTCTTTGCCTGGTGGTGCTTCCTAACTTCAGCCAATGACCTTTGAAAAATGGACAACGGGAGCCAAAATAGCAGTTACTACCAAAATACTGCCACTACTATTTTCGCAACTACTACTATTACTATTGAACCTACAAGTTACTGCTACTCCCACCACTCATAATATCCTGGCTATAAGTTGTCATTTGTGTTTCATGTACAGAGCACTTTAAATAAATTACTAGTATCTTATTTAATTTTAAAATCCTATAAATTGGCAACATGGGCTGGAATTTAACTCAGTTGGTAGAGCACTGCTCTGCAGTCTCTAAGGTCCCAGGTTCAATTCCCAACACAGCAAAAATGGGAAAGGATGTAAGAGTCGCTATGAGTTGGACATGACTTGATGGCACAAAACAACAGCAACAACATAAATTGGCAACATCAGTATTCCCACTTTACTATGGGGAGCTCAGAAGGGTCAAATTACTTGCTTTAGGCAACACAGTGAATTAAACACAGTAACTAATTTGTCCTTGAATCCAGGTTCAATAAAGCCACGGCTCTTTCCATTTCGCAAGGATGCCTGTTAAAAAGTTGTCTATTATTTGGAAGGCCTATGATTTTCTGTATTACACATCATGTTTGTTGAAGAATCAAGAAATGAAAAGCTTAAACTGGACTTGGGCTATGAATAAAATATTGTTGTTGTTGTTGTTAGGTGCCTTCCAAACGACTCATAGCAATCCTATGTACAACAGAACAAAATGCTCATTGACATTTGCCTCCCCAGTACTACGTCAGTGCTTCTCTGCTACTCGTAGGGTTTTCAATGGCTGATTGTTTCAAGAGTGGGCTGCTAGGTCCTTCTCCCATTTTTTTTTAAGTGCTGAGGATTGAGTCCAGGGTCTGAGAGTACACAGAGCGAGCACTTTACCAACTGAGCTAAAACCCAGTCCAGGAATAAACTCTAGTTTTTTACTAGTGGCAGGAAAGAAAAAATTCCTCTACCTTGATTTCAGTAACAGGAGGCTTGTGGATTAAACTGACAAGAGATTAATAGGAGAAAAGGTTTACATGTATTTGGGGAGTGAGGACACAATAGTGCAAAATGTAATTTGTTGGCTTATTTCCAGCTGGTCATTTTGAGAAAGTGTAGACTCAGGAGTACCTCTAAAAAGCTATCCTTTTGTAAAAGGAATTTGCATCACTAAAGAAATCTACATTACCAAATACCTGTAGTATCAAGAAGAGGGCTGCTGCTTCCAATTTCTATTCCTTGAGAAACTTTTTATGGGCATAGCAAGACAAGTTCACCAAGTGTTTACTCATTTTCCTCTCCCATAAATTATAACTGCCTTTCTCAACTCCAGGCCTAAGACTCTATTCTACAATTCCATTCCCTATAATGATATATATCTTCATTCATGTGACCCATCTAGGAGTCCCATATAGGACTCTCATACATAGGCATGCAATTAATATAGTCTTCTATTATCTGTCTACTGTAAGTTGATCACATAGATTCAGTTATCAACCTTCAGAGGGTAGAGACAAAGTTTTTCTCTCTCCCAAAGTATGCATAGATCAACCACCAAAAGAAGTACCTGAGTCAGTAAGTTAGAAGCTTATATAACTTAATTTATTAGGAAAAGAAGAGACGGTAAAGAAAAGCTTCTTAAGGGAAGAACACAGATTCTTTAGGAAAAGCAAGTGAGGTTTTAGATGGACAAAAAAAGAGATAAAACAGTTTGCAATAATGTTTATACATGTATGAGTGGACTTTGCATATTCTTTAGGGCTCCAAATTTTCCCAGATAGTTGTTTATAGTAGTTTTATCCTCCCTGAAGAGGGAATTCATGGCAGCTGAGTTGCTGCTTTTAATCTGGTAAAAGAAGTTTCTTTCTGTATCATTTGAATCTCAAGTGTCTTTAGCTTATAGTAATTTTCGTATTGTTAAATCAAAATTCTAGAGTCCAAGAGATCCCTGAAATAAAAGGATTTATTGAGTCATAAAAACACTAGTCACAAGGAAGGAGCAAGTTCCCTGAGCAACCACCAGCATGGCTAATTGGGAGTTGAAAAAATGTCCACCAAATCTGTAAAGCTAGATCATTTTATAATGAAAATTTGGAGAAAAGAATAATTTGTTTACATTAAATATACATTGGCTCAAGGTAAGAAAAGCAGGAAAACGCAGAAGAGGATAAAGTTTAGGGGATAGAGGGACAGGACAAAAGAAGCAATACTTATTGATTGCAGTTACAAGCAGAATGGAATGGTTCCTTGATAGTGATTTTCTAGGAGTTTTGACTCAACAGTTTTAATATACATTTAAGAATGTGGAGCAGATTTTTTATTAGTAGTTTTTTAGTCAGTGTACAAGTTAATGAGTTTCATTATGATATTTATATGCATACATATCATTGTGCATTGTTCATGTTCACATCAGTTTTATTACAATTGTCAAAACTTCAAAGAAACCAAGATGTCCTTCAGCAGATGAGTGAATAGATAAATTTGTGTTATAGCCAGACAGTAAAATATTATTCAACACTAACAAGATGCGATATGGAGGAACCCAAGTGAAAGAAGTCAATCCAAAATGACCACATACTGTATTATTTCAATTATGTGACTTTCTGGAAAAAACAAAATTATGGAGACCCATGATTACTATGGGTTAAGAGGAAAGAGGGTATGACAAATAGACAGGACACAGAGGATTTTCAGGTGAGCAAAATACTGTATACGATACTATAATAGTGGATCTATGTTATTGCCCTGCCATGACTCTCTCCCCTAAAGGCCCTTCCCTCCCCACCATAGTCCCTCTTTTACTTGGGTATCTTGTTTGGGTATCCATAGATAGATAGATAGATAGATAGATAGACAGATCCAGATTTTGTCTTAACAAAATACATGATATATCTCTTCTTTTACCCATTATCCCTTCTTATAGCCCCCTCGCCCATCTCTTTAGCCACTTTTCTTCTCCTACGTAGGCTTCCTTCTACTGTTATAACCTATATATTTCAACATTTAATATATATTGAAATAGATCATCAATGTATGGAGAAAATGCAATGTTTATCTGTCTGGGTCTGGCTAATTTCACTTAAAATGACGATCTCTAGTTCCATTTATTTTGCAGCAAATGCCATAATTTCATCCTTCTTTATGACTGAATAAAACTCCACAGTGTTCATATACTACATTTTCCTTATTTATTGATGAACACTTAGGTTGATTCTGTATATTGGTTTTTGTGAATGCCACCACAATTAACATGCGTGAGAAGATATCTCTATGGTATGTTGACTTATATTCCTTCAAGTTTATACCCAGGAGTGGAATAGCTTGTTGGGATTCCCAGGGAGATAGAGAGTACCCCAACCATGGCCAGTCCCAGAAGCTCATCTAGCCCACTTGGAATCCTATGGGGCAAAAGGAAAATGGGTCACCTTTGCTATACATCCAGGTATCTCACTCTTCCCCCCTCCCATTGAGTGGTCCAAGATGGCACCCAAGGTATGGTAGCATCTAAAGCCTCCCTGTCCCTGATTGGTCATTTCTGATCCAACCCTGTTCCCCTGATTGGCTAGCTATCAGGCCATATAAACTCCTGAATTCAGAGTTCAGCAGCTATTCTGAACCCTTCCAAGATAAGCTCAGTGGGTCTTTGCAGTTCCTTAGGAGCCTAAGGCCCATGTACTCATCTGCCTAGCCTACCCTTAGCCTTCCTCCGAACTGCCTTCATCATACTTCAACCTGCCTGCTACCTCTATTCAACCCCATCCTCTACAATGCTGGATATCCTACATGGACTGACAGCTTCAAGAGGCAAGACTCCGAGAGTTAAGCTCAGGGCCCCGGAAGTGGCAAAAGCTGTGAGCTGGAAGAGCAATGATACCCGGGAGGCTCTGGCCCTGTGACAGAGATAGCAGCTGAGCCTTTCCCTTCTCCAACTCCCTTTTCCCCTCTCCCTAATCCTCCATTCCTCTCCTCTCCTTTGTGAACAAACCCATCCTTCTCTCCTGTGCATGATGCTCTGTTCTCCAACCACAGCCTCACCACCGGGTGCAGCATCAGGGCACCCATCTCTTGCTTCTCCCCACAATGCAGAGAGAGAGAAACCCCAGAAGAACCCAACATAGCCAAGTCATATGGCAGTTATATTTTTAATATTTTGAGGAATCTACATGTTTATCTCCACAGTGGCTGCATCAACCTGCATTGCCACCAGCAGTGCAGTAGGATTCCTTTATCCCTCTATTCACCATCATTTGCTGTTGGTTAGTTGATGTTAGTTATTCACAACAATAAACAATTCTGACTGGGGTGGATGGTATCTCAATATAGTTTGGATTTGCATTGCACTGATGGCTGAGGTTGATGAATATCTTTTCATATAACTGAGTCATTTGTATTTCTTTTTTTTGAGAACTCTCTGTTCAGTTCATTTGCCCATTGTTTGACTGGATAATTTATTTTGGGGGTGCTTAATTTTTGAGCTCTTTATATATTCTAGATATTATTCCCTTGTCTGGTGTATAGCTGGTAAATACTTTCTCCCATTCTCTGAGGTGTCTCTTCACTCTGACAAGTGTGTCCTATGGTGGGAAAAGAAATTTTAATTTAATGCAATCTCATTTGTCAATTTTTGTCATTATTTCCTGAACTATTGGAATCCTTTTCAGAAAGTCCTTGCCTATGTCTATGTCTTGAAGTGTTTTTTCTAGGTTATTCTCTAGAAGTTTCAATGTTTCAGGTCTTTCATTTTCCTACACAGTCTGAGACAGTGATCCAGTTTCAGTCTTCTACATGGGGATATCCAGTTCTCTCAGCAACAAGTGTTGAGAGGCTGTCTTTTCTCAATTTACATCTTTAGCTACATGGATTTATTTCTGGATCCTCTATTCCATTCCATTTCTCTACATGTATGTTTTTGTGCCAGTATGATGCTGATTTTGTTACTATGGTTCTGTAGTATAATTTGAAATAAGATATTGTGATGCCCCCTGCATTGCTCTTTGTGCTCAGGATTAATTTAGAGATTTGGGATCTTTTCTGCTTCCATATGAATTTTGGGACATTTAAATTTCTGTGAAGAATGTCATTGCGATTTTGATGGGGATTGCATTAAATCCTCTAGATCATTTTCAGTAATATAGCCATTTTTATAATGTTTATTCTTCTGATACACAAGCATGGACTCTTTCCATCTTCTGTCTTCTTCAATTTCTTATTTCAGTGTTTTAAAGTTTCCTTTGTACAGATCTTTCACATCCTTGGTTCTGCTTATTCCTAGGTATTTTATTCTTTTTTAAACTATTATGTATGGGATTGTTTTCCTGATTTCTTTCTCAGCCTGGGCATTATTGGTATATAGAAAAGCCACTGATTTCTGTATGTCGACTTTGTATCCTGCTACTTTGTTCAAAGTATATATAAGCTCTAAGAGGTCTCTAGTGGAGTCCTAAGGGTCTTTTAATTATAGGATTATATCATCTGCAAATAGAGATAATTTGATTTCTTCCTTTCACATTTGGATCTATTTTATTTCTTTTTCTTGCCTTACTTCTGTGGCCAATGTTTCAATCACTCCGTCAGATAACAGTGGAGAAAGTGAACACTCTTTTGTCTTTCCTTGCTTTAGAGGAAATGCTTTCAGATTTTACTGATTTAGCCTGAAAGACCCTAAAGACCTCTACAATGTAAACTTCAAAATGCTAAAGAAAGAAATTGAAGAAGATGCTAGAAGATAGAGAGACTTTCCTCACTCATGGATCAGAAGAATTAATGTTGTGAAATAACTATACTACCAAAAGCAATCTACAGTTTCAATGCAATCTCTATCAAAATTTCAATGATATACTTGCAGAGAAGTATAAAATACCATCCTAAAAATTCACATGGAGGCACAAAATATCCTGTATAGCTAAAGCAATTTGAAGCAGAAAGAGTAATGCGGGAGGCATTACAACACCAGATATCAAATTATATTATAAGGCCACAGTAACAAAAACAGCTTAGTACTGGCAAAAACAATAGGTCTTAAAATTAGTGGAAAAGAATAGCCAAAAATAAACCCATATATTTACAGGCATCTGATCTTTGACAATGGTGGCAAAAACCTACATTGGAGAAAAAATAGCCTCTTCAACAAATGGTGCTGGTAAAACTGGGTTTTCACATCTGGAAAAATGAAAGTAGATTCATATTTCGCACTCTGTACCAAAATCAGTTCAAAATAGATCAAAGATCTTAATGTAAAGCTGGAAACTTTGAGGCAACTAGAAGAAAATGTAAGTAATCCCCTTCAAAACATAGGCATAGGCAAGTGCTTTCTTAGAAGATCTTCAATAGTCCAACAAACAGTATCATAACTGACAAATGGGATCATATCAAATTAGAAATATTCCACATAACAAATGAAGAAATCAGAGTGAAATGAGAGCCCACAGAATGTGAGAAAATCTTTGCCAACCTTACATCCGAGGATTAACGTCTGGAAATGTAAAGAAGTCAAAAGTTAAATAAAAAAAAAATCAATAAGTAGGCAAAGGAACTGAACAGACAGTTCTCAAAAGAAGAAATACAAATGGCCAATAAATATGTGAAAAAAAGTTCAACACCCTTAGTCATCAGGGAAATGCAAATCAAACCTACACCGAGATTCCTTCTCACCCTAGTCAGAATGGCTAGCATCAACCGTAACAAAATGTTCGTGAGGATGCAGAAAAAAAGAAACCCTTATACATTGTTGGTGGGACTGTATACTAGTATAATCGTTATGGAAATCAATATAGAGGTTCCTCAGAAAACTAAAAATAGAATTACTGTATGATTCAGTTATACCACCCTTGGGTATATACACAAAGCAATATAAGATATCATATACCAGTGACACCTGAACTTCTATGTTCATTACAGCACTGTTCACAATTGTAAGAATATAGAATTAGCCTGGATGTCCGTCAACAAATGATTGGATTAAAAATATGTCATATATATATATATATACATATGTATATATGCACACATATATATACATATATATATGCAATGGCTTATTATTGAGCTGCAAAAAGGAATGAAATTATATCAAATTTAAGAAAATGGGTGGAACTGGATACTACCCATTTTGGTGAAATAACTCAGAAAGAAATACAGCACATTTTTATTCATATTGGAAGCTATATCTATCTTAACTGATACATATATATATATGTATTTATATATGTGTGTGTACGTATATATACATACATATATATTATATATATATACATATGTATGTACCTAAGATTGGAAAACACAAGTGGAATTATCTAGAGTGGGAAGTGGATAAATGGGATGGGGATAGGGAACACCATAGGTGGGTAAAGAGGGAGAGAACAAGTGCAAAAAACATGAAGCAGTTGTAAACATAATCCCCAAATGAAAAAATTATTATACTGTATTCAAATTAAGTGATAAATAAAAATAGAAGAAATAAAAAAGGAAAAGGAAAACTACATGAGTAAACTATGATAAAAGGCCATAATATGTTTATCTGGAGGATAAGATAATGACCTGAAGAAAAATACAGGCCACTATGTACAGAAAAAAGACTATTTCCAAAATATGACATTTTAAAACAGTTCAAGAAGATGTGAAACATTTATTAGACATTTTGTTGTAAAATAAATTTAAAAGCATTTCAAATCTTGTTGTTGTTAGGTGCCATGGAGTCAGTGTCCAACCCACAGCAACCCTACGATCAATAGGTGAAATGGTATTGTTAGTGCTTCTCCACTATTCATAGGGCTTTCAATGGCTGACTGTGTTTTGGGAGTGGGTTGTCTGGTCCTTCTCCCAAGTTTACAGCACATGGTATTCCCAAGCTGTCTCTCATCCAAGTACTAACCAGGCCCAACCCTGCTTAGCTTCTGAGATCTAATGGGATCTGAATCCACAGTGCTATGGCTGCAGGCTTCAATTCTTAGTCACTGCAAAATATATCAAGATAAGATGGCTCCCATGTATAGTTTTAAATTATCTGACAACATGTATGCATCTGGAAAAAATAAGATTGTGTGGCTATCTCAAATCATATTTCAAGAAAAATGCTGAGGTGAAACAATTAAATATAAAATTTGAAATTCTATAACAGAAGATAATATAGAAGAATAGTTTCATAATATTGGAGTGCAAAAGGGAGAAAAGTAATATTAATTAATGTAATAATCATTTTATATCTTATTCTTACAGTTGCTTGACCTCCCCTCCTTCAGCCACCATATTTTGTACACTGCCTCAACCATTCATTTCATGGATAACTACACCTTGTCCTTTCCAATAATCATAATCTCTACTCTCTAACCATCAGTCCCTCTATTATCTTTGCTACAACAATCCTACATTTACTCATTTGTATTGATTTATACACATACATACTTGATTCTATTTGTATAAATGAATACCATAATAAGGGTTTTAATTAATATTATTGTTACCGAGTTGGTTTCTTGTAATTGTGATAGCATCCATTTTAATGTTGCTAATTCTATTTTTATATTTGTTTAATCTCTTCTGCCAGAGCTGTGGGGCATGCGCCTCCCGGTCCGGCCTGGAGGTTCGGACATGCAGCACCGCCACACACACAGATACTAAACACAGTTCACTTGGGACCCTCAGGTGAGGGGTGCAGACTCCTGTGGCCCTCGGGACCCTGGAGGAGATGGGAGAAAGGAAAAGCCTCAGGCACTTTTGCCTTCCAGGGGCAAACATCTGTGTTGGTCGTCTCGGTGGTCAGAAGGAGACAGCCGTTGCATCGTCAGTGATCAGACAGAGAGCAGGTTCTTTCCTTATTAATGATTGCAACAGGAGAGCATTCTTTCCTTGCCGAAGTTCCGGGGGAGAGCAGCAGGAGAGGCGTTTCCTTATTTGTGGTCCGGGCAGGAACGGGCGAGAAGGCGAATAAAAGGGTCGAGCTGCCGCAGCACAGCTCCTTATATAGTTCGCCCACGGAATGGCCTGAGCCAATCAGCTTTCAGTCCAATTGTCCAATCAGGAAGGGTTTTGTACAAACGTGCAACCAAGTTACTTTCACTTTCCCTAGATTTCCAATTTACAAACCAGATGTTCAAAAGCCGTTTTCCCAGTTTGGGAGTTTTTGCCAATTTCCTCCCAATTTTTCCCTACACATCACTCTTTTTCTTTTAATTTTTTAATTTGATGGACATGTTCTCTGAATAATTGTACCATTATAGAATGTTTTAGGTCCTGATCATTTACATTACATCTTACATTTTGAACTGTCCTGGTGACTATACATACAATTATAATCATAAGGAATATAGCAATAATCATAACATATAACAGAGCAGTTTTAAAAGTCTTTTAACAATTCCCTGGAGCAAGGCCAAGGCTGGTGAGTCTTGCATGGCTAAAGTTGTCTAACTGGTACCCAAATTCCCTTTCTTACACATAACAAATAGATGTTCTCTTTTTTACAGTCCATGTTCAAAGAGGTACTTACACAGGTATACAATTTACATTGTTTACAAACGATTTGCCCATCCATTTTGTTTCCCCTCTTAACATTATGTATAGAAGTTTTACGCAAGCTCTTATCTAGCCTTTTTACCAGGGTCTGAAGTGCTTAATGCCCAAGGAGGTCTAATTGCGGTCACCAACTTCTACAGGTGTACTTGTGGAGGTGACTTTCTGTTACCTGGAGTGAAGGTGGGATTAGTTTGGAGTCCATAACATACTTTTAACTGTGCATGTGCCAATTCTATGAGCCCTTTCACTGAGCCTGTGTGTTCCCACCCCATTTTTTCTCCGGGACTTCCATGAACACCCTCACATTTTCTTTATGTATTTACTCTATTGATATGGGCTCTGATCCATGCCTTTTGGCATCCATGGCACCTCTTTGGCTTTCCTTGACCCAAATTCTAGAATGTACAACCTCTACTTGCTTGACTTTGGCCAGATCTTATTGACCACTGTCAAGCAGTGTTTTTCCTTTTCCCCTATACATATAGGCACACCTTCATTTCCCACATTATAGTTTCTGATGACTTTTACCTCCTCCTCTGGCTTTAGTACACCTCTTGGGTTGTAAGGTCCCACTACCCATGGCACTTCACTGGTATAAATAGTTACTGGTGCATCGTCCCAAGTGACCGCCCTGATGAGTGGCGGGTTGGGTACATATGCCCAATACGCATAGTTGTTATTTATGGCATTATTTACCTCTGCTACATTTATCTCTTTCACCATAATCAGCTCTGCAGCTGTTGTCGTTGGCATGGGAGATGCTGCCAATAGAGCACCATTATTAACAGTGTTAAGGTACCCTTTAGAATTTTTGCCATTGCTCCCTTTCTTCTTTTTGTGGTCTCACCCGGTTTGGTGGTTTTTTCTGCTGTCCTGATTGCCTTTGGGTTCATTGTTTGAGATGTCCTCAGTTTCACCACTCCCTCCGTCAGCTCTTATATTCTTTGTGCCCCCTCTTCCGAGATGGTTCCCTGGGAGTTTGGGAGTTTGTGGCTCACTGTCCAAGTCCTTGTCCCCTTTTCGGTGTTACTACCCTCGGCGTCCATTGCTCTCCAGACATTTTGAGCCGGGATCCAAATTGGCTTGTCCTCCCCCTGTGGGTAAACACATGCCGAACTTCGACCTTGGGTTAGTAACATGTCGGGCCCCCTCCACTTTCCAGTGAGAGGGTCCTTCCACCAAACCAAAATTTCCGGAGGCCTTGACATCTGTCCCCAGTGCTTTTTCATTCTGGGCCTATTTTCATGTTTTTGAATATTAAATATATTGATAGTTGTTGAAGCTTTATTAAGTATTACTTGGGTGGGTACTCCCCCTTCCTTCCCACTTTTTCTTTTTCTAGTTGTTGTTTTAAAGTTTTGTGGGCTCTTTTCACTATGGCATGTCCCTGGGGGTTGTAGGGAATACCTGTTCTATTGGTTATAGTCACAATTGTTGGTGCTATAAGGGCTCTTTTAGGCTCCTCAGCTTTTTTAACTCGTATTTTTTCCTCATTATCCATTAAGATTTCATAACCTTTATAGAAAGAAGTTAGAACAGTATTATTGACATATGTTGACATGATAGGAACATCAATTTGTAAAGACATTGTAGTTACTATTGAAGATACAAACTTATACAATATTGAGCCAATTCTAATCAGAACATTAATAAGGGCTCTTTGGCTTCAAGGTTCCTTTTCCCAAAATTTACAACTTGACAGATTTAGATTGAAAACCATTCTCTTATATCTTTTAACATCATATTTCATCTGATTGTAATTTCCATCAGTCCACTCTATTACAGAAGTAATACATTTTACATGTGGCTTTATGTTGTTCATGCATCGAATATCTATTGCATCTGGAGAGATCTTTTCTTTTAGGTATGGTTATAAACAATCCATACAAAACTTGTGCTGACAAGACATTACATCTAACAATTTTTCTTTAGAATGTTGTAAAAGGCACCAAGAACATTTCACAGTTGATTTGTTAACAAGATTTAACCCATTGTTAGAACATACATCTCCGACATTTATAATTTTATCCATTTCACTACTGAGCTCCTTTGTCTTACATTTGAGCTTTTCTATTCCATATTTACTTTCTTCAATATTGTCATCCTTTAAACAATTAGCCAATTGCTCCTTTTGATTTGTTTGTACAAAACAGATCTTAACTAATTGATTTTCTTCCTTCAGCATAGGTAGTTTTTCAGATCCTGCCATTTCTGATTCTTTGTTACTCAGCAATCCTAAATTTTTACAATCGTAACTACAGCCTTTATTATTTGCTGAGGCATCAGTTTTGGGTTTTAGTCTTGCCTCCATAGGTACAGTCCAGTGCACCTGGAGCCTGTCCCTATCCCTCTGTGGCTTTTCTTTTTCGTTGCTCTTGTCCTTATTTGTATTCTCTGGAGGTCTCTGTTTTATCTTCCTCTGTGGCCTTTCTCTTTCCTTCCTTTGTGGCAGAGCTACAAAGTGGCCCACCCTGTTGAAAGGCTTGTGGAGGGGTGTGCCGTCCCTGTGGTAGCTGGACCAGCACACTTTCTCAGTGTGGCCCATTTTGTCACATCTCTGGCATGGGCTACGAGGCCTATTGTTATTCTCCTCAGATCGTTCCTCCCTCCTCTCTTTTCTGGGCCCTTCCTGCCTTTTTGGGCATTCCCGCCACCAATGTCCCTTCTCCCTGCAGTTTTTACATCTGTTGGGTCTCCTGTCTTTGAATCTCTCTGCAATTGTGGTAAAGGCCTTAGCGATGCTGTCTGCTGCTTGGTCAGTGAAGGCTCTGGCCATGACTGTGGTGATTTGGGTTGTGGAACCCACATCCTGTGCGGCCACAATCCAATCCTCCATGGTCCCATTCTTTAGGCTCTGGCAGGCTTGCCTGCAGTCACTGGACATGCCATTCCACACCAAGTTCTTAAGTAGTTCTGCCTTTGCACCTTCATGAATAACCTTATGTTCCAGATTCTTATTGACTCTGTCAACAAAGTCCACAAATGGTTCGTTTTGCCTCTGTCTGAGCGACACTAAACTTGGTGTCACCCCTTCTCTTGGTAGCCTATCCCACGCTCTTTGGGCACATATTCTTACTTGGTCAAATGAATGTGCTGGCCCCATTGCTTGCCTTGTAACCACTGAGTATATAGGTCCTTCTCCTAACAAGCAGTCTGCTCCAATATCTACCCCCGTCCAGGTGTTTCTCTCTGCTTGCTGCTTACATTCATCTAGGTATAGACTTTCCCACTGGATGAAAGTGGGCCCTGGAAGGACTGCCCTTGTTAGGTCCCTCCAATCCTGTGGGGTGTTTACCCTAACAGCGAGACTGTTAAGGAGTGTTTTCGTCCATGGGGAGTGTGGTCCATCCTCCCTAACAACCGCCCTTAAGTCCTTTAAGTACTTGGACTCATATGGGTACCACATTTGTGGGTGCTCTGGTGTTGGTATTACATTGACTGGGTATGTCTGTGGCCCATAACTGCCTATGCCTATGGGCTGTTCTGTCCAAGGCCCTATGCTTGCCAGGGCAAGTTGACCTTGGCTCGGGTAGAGCATGCCCCTTGAACATACTTCCTGGGGGTGTGCTTCTGCCGGAAGATCCTCCCTCCTCATTTCCGGTGGGGGGAAGTCCCCCTCCCTTGGGTCTGGTTTCTGTCGTAAGCCCCTCCCCTTGAGGTCTGACTTCATCTGGAAGTTCCTCCTTTTGGGGTCCAGCTCTAGGTGGAAGCCCCTCCCTTCTCAGGGGTCCCACCTCCCTCATTTGAATAATAACTTCCTTCAGCTCCTGAAGTACCTCCGCTGTATCCAGCGCCATGTTGGCCTGCGCCACATGTCTCTTATTGGTGCTTTCCTGCCGTTTTTCATGGCTCCGTCTAAGTGCCACGAGCCCTTTAAATAATGCTGGCGACACATTTCTATTTCCTCTGCACACAGCTGCTCTAGCTGATTCATTAACCTCTTCCCATATCTCTGTTTTCTCTAAATCCTCCACGGCTAGCCACGGTGCTATTGCTAGTGCCTCTTTCCAGAATTTTCTCGTTTCCCTTTTGTTCAACTTATGCCCACCCTGTTTCAATTGGGATTTTAGGCTTTTCCATTGCTCCTTCGAGATTTTACTTTTACTGCTTCCCATGGCTACTGCTTTTCTTTAACTCATGGGAGGTATGCTACAGTTCTTGATTTCTCTTATTTTCTTCCCTTCCTTGGCAGGCCCTTTTCCGGCCTTTCCTTAGAGTTCTTTGCTCCTTTTCATTGCAGCAGGCCCCTTTCCTGCCCTTTCTTGTTACCATTAGGTACCTTCATAGGCCTTTCTGTGGCTCTTTCTAACAGAAGTTCTTGGCCTCCTTTTTATATTAGGCTTTGGCCCTGACAAGCCACTTTTCGCCTTGCTATATCTTCCCATTGCTGGGAGGTTCCATTCTTTATGCTCTCCCGTGCCTCTCTCTGGTGGTCTTTCCTAAGTGTATGCCTCCCCTACGCACCTGTGCAGACTGGTCCCCAGACTTAGGGTCCCTGCCTAGGGCTGCATACACTTATTCCTGACCACATGTTCTCCCAAACTGGCGCTTACTTCTGTTGCTGTGGACGGACCTGTTGGCCTTCTGTCTGTTGATCAGAGTCCCTGCTCATTGTCCTCATGGCCTCTGGTATGGCTTCCTGTTTGGCTCTCTGTGAAGCATAGGTGTTTTTGCTCCTCCTCCAAGCACCCTTCTCAGGAGAGGGCATTTTGCTTTTCCTTTCCATTCCCCGTTCGGGATGGGGATTTCTCCTTTTCCAGGGTCCCCTCTTGGGATGAGGGTCTTTATTCACATTCCATGTGGGTCCCCCACTTCTATATGGGTCTCTGTTCGGGCACCAACTCTATGTTGGGCCTCACTTTGGGTGCCAACTCTATGTGGGGTGTGCACCTCCCGATCAGGCCTGGAGGTTTGGACAGGCTGCACCACCGTGCACACAGATACTAAACACAATTCACTCTGGACCCTTGGGTGAGAGGCGCAGACTCCTGTGGCCCTTGGGGCCCCAGAGGAGACGGGAGAAAGGAAAAGCCTCAGACTCTTTTGCCTTCCAGGGGCAAATACCTGTGTTGGTCGTCTCGGTGGTCACAAGGAGACAGCTGTTGCTTCGTGGGTGATCAGACAGAGAGCAGGTTCTTTTCCTTGTTGATGATTGCAACGGGAGAGCATTCTTTCTTCATTGAAGGTCCGAGGGAGAGCAGGAAAGCTATTTCCTCATTGGTGGTCCAGGTAGAAACGGGCAAGAAGGCCTTGCCTAGCCGATGGTGTGGGTGAAGGTGAAAAGGGCCTAAAAGGAGGCCTAAAAGGGGTGCCAGAAAGGGTCGAGCTGCTGCAGCACAGCTCTTTATATAGTTTGCCCATGGAATGGCCTGAGCCAATCAGCTTTCAGTCCAATTGTCCAATCAGGAAGGGTTTTGTACAAATGTGCAACCAAGTTACTTTCATTTTCCCCAGATTTCCAATTTACAAACCAGATATTCAAAAGCCATTTTCCCAGTTTGGGAGTTTTTGCCAATTTCCTCCCAATTTTTCCCTACAAGAGCTACATATTTCTTAATCATACTTCTATTAATTTAGACTGCTTTTTCACAACTTTAAATATCAAAGTGTACTTCCTTAAAGTAAGGATGCTATGATCTGCCCTTGGTTCATCTCAGTGTATTGCATAGCAGCTCTCTTTTAAGATTTATTTCCTTAATTACATAACTCTGCAATAAAAATTATCCACCCTTAAAAGAATTCTGTCATTAAAAATATTCTAACAAAAGAAAAAACAAAAAATAGAACAGAGGTTTCTCCAAATTAGTGTATGAAGCCAAAATAACCATAATGAAATATTGAAATCATTTAAAAACCTTTAAGTATCTTTTATTTATGATTGTGGAAGCAAACTTTATATAAAAGAGTAGAAAGCAGATTCTGGCAATATATCATAAGAACAATTCACTAAGAGCAAGTAGGCCTTTCCTGTCTTTTTATGGGTAATAAAAGAATACTTGATATCACGACATATTAGGACATCTAATATATATGTCAGCTGGGATTTAGCCCAGTTGGTAGAGTGCTGCTCTGCAGTTTCTGAGGTCCTGGGTTTGATTTCTAGCACTGCAAAAATGGAAGAAGGATGTGGCAATCCACTCCAAAGGCAAGCCCAAAATAATCAGCCATTGAAAATCCTATGAAAGTCACCATAAGTGAGATGCAACTCAATGGCATCTAACACCAACAACAAATGTGTGTGGGCTGAGGTTGAGCTCAGTTGGAGCCATGCTGCACACTCTGAGGCCCTGGGTTCAATCCTCAGCACTGCAAAAATGAGAAGACATGGCAACCCACTCCTGAAACAATCCTGAAACAGGCAGCCATTGCAAAAAAACATAACAAAAATAATACATATATACACATCTCTCTATATGTGTATATCCATAAGAGTTCATCAATATTTTTGGAAATCAAGTAAAAAATCAACCATTTCTAATAACTACATAAAATAGGAACATGGATTAAATTTTTAAATTATATTACTAGTGTTAGCGCAATAATACTAAAGTTTGTCAGTATTATTTAGCATTTTAGTTAAGCTTTTAGTAAATATGTCATATTCAAATAAATTATAAATGGAGTATAGATCAGAATATTATTACTAATAGTAAATATAATACACATGCAGATGCTAGCTGAGATGATAGGGAGATTTTTTTTCTTTTATTTCTTATATGGTACTCAGGTTGAACCCATGGCCTTGTACATACTTTGAAAGTATTCTCCCACTGAGCTACACTCCCAGTCCCCTTTTTAAATTTCTTTATTTTGAATCAGGGTCTTGCTAAATTACACAGGATAACTTTGGTCTCAAACTTACAATCTTCATACCTCTGCCTCCTGAATCACTGGGATTATAGGTGTGCACCACCATGCCTTGATGGGAGATTTCTTAATATTAGAATTCAGAAACTTCAAAATAAACCCAGACATATTCAAGTTTGTAAAGATAAAAATTATGTGTCAAATGTTACCATAAAGTTAATAAACATTGGGTTTGGAAGAATATTTTTGTACTGCAGATGACATATATTTAACATTTACC
>VMDO01033893.1:0-17509 GCA_007922755.1 Pedetes capensis | reverse complement strand
CAATTTGAGTTTTACTACATATTAGTCAAAAACCTCCATAAACTCTGTAAGTTGATAAAAGTATAACCAAAAGTGATGAATAGTTGCATAACTGAAAAAAAACATTGCTTAATTACTCTGTATCCCACCATCATTTACCAGTAAAGGGAGGAAACAAATGAAAAAAGGAGATTCCCATATAATTAGTAAAATATTATCTCTGGTTATGTTTGTGAGATTGCTTCTGGTAGAGATTGGCACTTGTGTTGTAGAACTGCAGAAGGAACATCCAATCTTGTTGTGGGGCAGGGAACACCATCTAATCAGCAGAGGCCATAGATAGAATCAAAATGGCAGAGGAAAGGCAAATTTACTTTCACATGTGGAGCTGGGGCATTTTCTGTCTGGCACTTTAATATTAGAATTCAAGGTTTTCTGGCCTTAGGACTTCAGGTTGTGTGCCTGCAGCCCTCCACGTTCTCAGAATTTTGGTCTTTCTTAGAGTTACATTTTTAGTTTCCCTGGTTACCAGGCTCTTATATGGAGCCATGCTACTGGCTGCCCTGCAGAGAGCATATTGTGGGATCCCTCTCCTTCCATAATTGTGGAAGGCAACTCCTCTTCCAAATTCTCTCTCATCTATCTATCTCCCATTGGTTCTGTCTCTCTGGTGAATCCTGAATAATACACTTGTCATATTTCATCACATAACCATTATATAGTATAGTCAAATTAATAAATCATAGATATATTATTTACTGGAATTTTCTAGACCCAGCTGATATGAAATATTCCCCCAGTAAATACATATTTACCTCTACAGATCACCAAGAAACTTGGGTGAGCATTGTAATAGGTAAATTTAAATTCAGTGTTCACCTTCTTGGTCTCCCAGAAAAATCCAAGAATTAGGTGACATTTCATTTTGTTTTCTTTGCTATCACCCTAGCATAAATAATTAGGAAACAATTGTAAAATATAAGCCATCTATTGTGCAATTCTGAAATCTAACATCAGCAGGGTGAAAGAGAAGCATATTTTTCAGTTGTTCATGTTTGATATCTCATGCAGAGCAAGATATCTGAGCAGTACACATATCCACAGGGGTTCAATTTTTCTTTTGTAAAAATTAGCTTCCATTTAAATTTTATAAAAATGAGACACGAAGTATGTTTTGTTCATGATTTCAAACAATTACACTAAACCACTTAAGCAATATGGCATCATGTGATGTTTCTAAATATTTAAATTGAAAATCTACAGATGATAAAACTAGTAAATAGAATTAAACTCTAATAGAGGAAATGAACCAGATGGACCATTAAGCCATTAAGAAGCTATATAGGAATGAAAGTGAGGGGAAAATGCGTAGAACAACTCTTCCCCATAATGCAACAAATTAAAATGCTAATAACAGTTTAGGCAACATTTAACTGGTCAAATTCTCTTAAACCGATTTAAATTTCATATATGTGTGCTGGGATACAGAGATAGATTCATGCCAGTATGAACAAAAGAGTTGGCAAGAGAATGTCTCACAGAAGTAAACTAAGGCCAAACCACTACAATTTTAAAGCCCAATGATGTCTAAATTCTACTTTTAAAATGTTATAAGATATTGGAAAGTTCATTATCACTGATTGCATCAACTTACCTTCTGTTGACATGAATACAGCTTACTTCTGAAGAGTCATGAAATAATATAAATATAAATCAAACAATGGCAACCCTATTGTTAAATAAACTATATCTCTGTCATCCCACTAAATTTTTTGCATAATATTTTTTTCAGGCCCTTGTGTTGATCCATTGTAGTTATAGCAGTGATTAAGCCACTATCAATTCCTGTCTCTGTAATGAGACACAGACAAATCAAGTATAAGTGAAAAATTTAAGGACAAATCTGTCAAATACTGGACTTAGCTATTCTTGCAAACATGTTGGTATCATTGACCTATGACTCCATCTGTTGGATCTTTTCTTACAATTATACATGGTAATGAATGTTTAAAAAAATAGTATTCTTCAAAGAATTCAGATAATGTCATTCATGTGGATTGCAGTAATTTCTGGCATGAGATATGGAGTGGAAATGGAGAAAAGGGGAAAAAGTTATATGGAAGAAACATCCATAACCAAAAGTACAGTGCCTTTAAATGTACAAAGAGAAATATGCCATTGAGTGTTCTGTAGATACAAAGTACACAATAAATATTTGTTCAGTGATTCAGTTACATTTAGTCTGATTTCAAGTAATAAAATGTTAACAGCCATTTAGAAGTTAGATTCTAATGAGAGAACACATTCAGGGTCTTTCTATATCTCAATCCAGTACTACCATATTCATTGTTCAAGGCATTTGCCATGAAAACACAAGAATAGCTATGTATGTCCCCAAGAAACCATCCTAAGGGGAACTGGGTCAATCCCAGACAAGATGATGGGTTTTTTGTTTGTTTGCTTGTTTGTTTGTGTTTTTTTTTGTTTTTTTTCAGTAATAGAGGATAGAACTCAGGGTCTCACACATTTTAGACAAATGCTATAACACTGATGTGTAGCTCCACCCCTCATTTTTTTGAGATAGTCTCGTTAAGTCATGAAAGCTGCCTCTCACCTCAGACTCATTATGCTCTTGCCTCAACCTCCTGAGTTACTATGAATACAAGTGTGTGCCAAAGCAATGAGTGACAAAATGTTGTTTAGCACAGAAGATGGTATTAGGAAGTGCTCTTCAGAAATATCTTCATTTAAATAAGTGAAAATACATACTAAAAAGTTTGAGATGGGGGAAAAATCCTCAGTATTAAAGTGATTTAAATAAATATTAGAGGAATGAAGTATCTCTCTTTTACTAATTCTTAATTCTTCTCAATGAACATGGCTATGGAGTTTTAGAGTATGCATATGAGAGAACTTTTTAAAAGATTGAATTTCTGCTTAAAAATAAATTAAAAATTAAAAAATCATAATGAAAATATAACTTTTGTTAAAAAAGAAAGATATATTTTTTACAATTCCAGCTCATGGTTAATATGCAGAAAAAAGTCATCCAAAATAGTAAACTATGAAATCTGTTTTCAGGTGTTATTTTTTCCTGTCCAAAATTTGTGAAAGACAAAATGTACTATATTTAAGAAACATCTTTTCTGAAGTGAACCTAGGCTTTGATTACTCCATTTTGTCACTCAAAATTTGGATAAAATTCATTCATTACAGTATTTAATTAAGAGAAGCAATTTCACTGTAACTCTGCAAATAAAAATCTCATAGCAACAAAGGAGAAATTTAAACTCCAGGAGAAGAAAAATACAGACAATGTAACAGAGAATACAATACAAGTGTTAACACAAACAAATTCACACAGCAAAAATACTTTGGAACAGAAAGAACAAACTGTGTGTGCCCAAACGAGAGGTATAACCCCCAAAAGGGAAAGGGAAGATCCAACTTCCCCATACTAGTGTACATGTAGATTTTTACTTTTGCCTTCTCTTTTTTATATGATCTCTAAAACTCTCTTTTCTGCATGGTCTTCCACCTTTCTCCTGTTCAATCCTATTCTTTCTCTTCCTGCTGACCCTGACTTCTCCCTTGATTTTCATCATAATTCTATTGATATCTTTACCACAATTAATGTCTCAACACCAAACTTACTCTACACTATCCATATCATTTCATTTTCTATGGTGATATTTTAAGTATCACTGGCTTCAAATTAGGTTAATTGTAATTTCAAATCTGATATTAGTAGGAATTCTTACTATAGCAATAGATTATTTTGTCCTCTCTGAAGGATACTGGGCCTCAAATCTACAAGAGAAGACTGTACACTGAGATGATACCCAAATAATAAAGGAAGAGACAATCATTCTAACAGATAAGAAAAAATGAAGAAATAAAAGAAATATGAAAAAGCAACTCAACAGGATTCCTTTAAGTAACCTTATCTTCTCAGTAATTAAAACCAAAGATATTTAAATGCTTGAAGTGTCAAAGAATTAGAAAGTCTAAAAAAATGATAAATGATCTCAAAGAAGACAAAATTAAGCAGATAAATGAAATGAATATGTTAATTCAGGTATTGAGAAAAATGTCTAATTTATAAGAATTCAGCAAAAAAATCAGCAAAAAATTGAGATCTTGAAAACAAATCAAACAGAAGTGTTGGAGATGAAAATCAGAATAATTAAAAGAAATCACAATATAAATTAATATCAGCAGAGTGGGTGAAGCAGAATAAGGAATATCAAGGATTGAAGATAAAAACTGAAGAAATACTACACTCATACACCAAAATAGAAAAGCAAAGCAAAGGAATATTACCACAAATTTCAAGAATTATGGAACAATATGAAGAGAAGGAACATAAGAATCCCTAGTGTAGAAGAAGGAGCTGAAATCAAAGTTAAGACATAGAAAATCTATTCAATGAAATAATAGCATAAAGCTTCCAGAACCCAAGATAGACAAGACCAGTAAATATTTCTCCACAGCATGTTATTGTTGTAATGGTAAAACTATAAAGCAATGAAACAATTCTAAAAGCTATAAAAGAAAACTGCCAGCTCACTTAAAAAAAGGTAAAACCATCAGAATAACATCAAGCCTGTCATCAACAATCCTAAAAGCCAGGAAACTATGGAATTATATATTTCAATTCCTGAAAGCAAAAAGCTGCCAACAAAGGGTACTATAACCAGAAAGTCATCCTTTAAGATAGATGGAGAAATAAAGACTTACCATGATAAACACAGCATTTAAAAAAAGACCACAAAAAGACTACCACTAAAGATCTTTAATTGAACACAGGAAGAAAAAAACACAAAAAAATATAAGCATATGAAGATTGAATAATTTCTTTAGAGGAACACATGAACAAATGAAAGCTAAGTAACAAGGATATCTAACTCAGTAAACCACCAAACCCTTAGTATGAACAAGGAAGAAAGCTAAGACAAATAAATGACTAAAACAAGTAGAAAAACAACCACCAAATTTATACAAAATACTAAATTTGTGTCTATACTAAAGCTAAATATAAATGCTCCATGTAATCGGCATAGATTAACCAATTGAATGACCTAATTCTTCCTTGTCTTCAAGAGACACACCTCACTCTAAAGACACACCCAGACTCAAAATGAAATGTTGGCAAAAAGATTTACTAAGGATAGGGAATCCAAAAAGCAAGGTAGCTATACTTATATCTGAAGTTAACTTCAGCCAAAAGTTAACCAGAATATCAAAGAAGGTCACTACAAATTAATAAAGGCAAAAATTAAACAAGAATACATAACAAATAGGAATAGCTATGAGTTGAACAGTGGTGAACCTAATTACATAAAACAAGCCTTACTGTCTATAAAGGAAGAGATAGGTCCAGAAACAATAAAACAGTGACTTGAATATATCACTTGCATCAAAAGACAGATCAACCAAACAAAAAATCAACAAAGAAATCTTAAAAGTTAAATAACAGCATATACCAACTGTACTTATCAGACATCTACAGAATATTTCATCCAACAGATTTGAAATACATATTCTTCTGAGCACCACACATAACTTTTCCTAAAATAGATCACATTAGCTCACAAAACTAGCCTTAACAAATGCCAAAATTTGAAAATATTTATTGTATGAGATCAGATCACAATGGAATAAAACTAGAAATCAATAGTAAGGAAAACTACAGAAGGGTTACAAATAAGTGGAAGTTAAAGAGCACATTCTTAAATGATCAATGAGTCAATGAAAAATCAGAGAGGAAATTAGACAATTCTTAAAATCAAATGAAAATGAAAACAACCTATCAGAACATTTTGGATGCAGTAAATGAAGTCCTACAAAGAAAATTCATAGTTATGAATGTTTACAATGATAAACCAGAGAAAGCTCAAATAAATATCTTAATGATATACCTTAAGGCATTAGAAAAACAACAATAATCCAATTCTAAAGTTAGCGATAATAATAAAAAATACACATCAATTCAGCAACCAATGGAAGTGGAAACTAAAAGAACAATACAAGAAAATCAAAGAAATTAAGAGATGAACCTATGAAAACATAAACAAGATTGACAAACCCTTAGCCAAACTAACCAAAAGAAAGAGAGTGAAGAAACAAATCAGTAAAATTAAATATGAAAAAATGATAATTACAAATAGATATCAGTGAAATATAGAGGATCATAAGGGATTACTTCAAGAATTTGTAACTTTCCAAAGAGGAAAATAAAGAAAATATGGATAAATTCCTTAAATTTTATGGAACACCAAAGTTAAATCTAGAGTATATAAGTAATCTAAATAGATCTATAAGAAGAAATAAAACTGAGGCATTAATAAAGCACCTCCAAACAAAGAAAATCCATGCCCTGATGGCTTCAATGCCAAATTATATTAAACTATTTTTATGGTACTAGGGGTTGAACCAAGGGCCTTACCTACGCTTTGTAATCTCTTTCCCATTAAGCTGTACTTCCAGTCTATTTTTTACTTTTTATATTGAGGCAAGGTCTCACAAAAATATGCAGGCTGCCTCTGGTCTTGAGCCTGTGATACTCCTGCCTCTACCTACTGAGTCACTAGAATTACATGTGTGAGCCACCATGCCAGTCTCTATCAAACTTTTAAATTAGAAATGATACCTATTCTTCTCATATTACTGTATACAATAGAAATGGAAAGAATACTCCCAAACTCATTCAATGAAATCGGTATCCCCCTTTTACCAAAACCAGATAAGGACACAGGAAAAAATAAATCTTTAGACAAATTTCTCTGATGAGCATTGATACAAAAATTCTCCATAAAATATTTGCAAGCTCGATATATTAACACATAAAGAAGATCATACACCACAATCAAGTGGATTTCATTCCACATGTGCAAGTCTGGTTCAACATGTGCAAATGTATATATGTAATAAAACACATCAATAGACTCTGACACTGAAATCACATGATCAACTCAATAGATGCAGAAAAATATTTAGACAAATCCAAACATTCCTCTTTGATAAAAATCCTGAAGTAACTTAAAAAACAAGGAATATACCTCAACCTCATAAAGACTACACATTACAAACCTATATTCAACATTATACTAAGTGGAGAAAACTACTAAAAGCATTCAAGCTAATATCAAGAATGAGGCAGAAGTGCCCACTCTTTCCACTCTTATTTAATACAGTGAATGAAGTTTTGGCCAGAACAATAAGACAGGTGATACACATAAAAGGGATACAAATAAAGAATGAAGAATTCAAATTATCCTTGTACAAAGAAGACATAACCCTATACTTACAAGACCCTAAAGAAAAGTGTTAGGTATAAGTCCCTCCAGCAAAGTAGAAGGATACAAAATCAATATTCAAAAGTCCACAGCATTCCTATATACTAATAACAAACATGATTAGAAAGAAATCATAACAACAATCCCATTCACAACAGCATCAAAAATGAAAATATCTAGTAATAAATGAAGCAAAGGAACATAAGTACCTCTATAATGAAAACTTCAAAACATTAAAGAAAGAAATTGAAGAAGACATTGTGACATGGAAAGGCCTCCCTTTCTCATGGATCAGAATAATTAATATTGCGAAAATCTCTATACTACCAAAAGTGATCTATAGATTCAATGCAATTATCATCAAAATTCCAATGATATACCTCACAGAAATAGAAAAAAATCATCCTAAAATTTTTATGAAAGCACAAAGACCCAATACTAAGTTGAAAGAACAATGTAGGCAGCATCACAATAACTGAACAAACTATACTATAGGATCATAGTAACTAAAACAGGTGTGAAGATCAGTGGGATAAAATAGAAGATCCAACAAATATCCAGACAGTTACAGCCACCCGATCTTTGACAAAGGTGACAAAATATACATTGGTGAAAAGATTCCCTCCTCAACAAATGGAGCTGGGAAAACTGGATATACATAGGTAGAAGAATAAATGTGTATCCATATATATCACTTTGTACAAAAATCAACTGAAAATGGATCAAATATTTTAATATAAAATTGGAAACTTTCAGATTAACAAAAGAAAATATAGGGAACACACTTTAACATATAGGTGTAGACAACTAATTTCTTAAAAGCACTCAAATAGCCCACGGAATAGCAAGAATAGAAAAACAGGATTACATGAAACTAAACAGCTTTTGGAAGCAAAGGAAATAATCAGTAAAGCATAAACCCATAGAACGGGAGAAAATCTTTGCCAGCTATATATCTGATAGAGGAAGAATATCAAAATATATAAAGATCTCAAAAATTAAATATCATAAAATCCAATAAGAGAGTAGGAAATGGAAATGAAGAAACAATTCTCAAAAGAAGAAATACAACTGGCAAATAAATATATGAAAAAATATTCAATATCCTTAGTCATAAGGAAATGAAAATCAAAACTTCACTGAGATTCCATCTTACTCCTGTCAGAATGACTAGCATCATCAAAGCAACATCAAATTCTGGCAAGAATGTGTTGAAAAAGGAGCTCTATTACACTCGTGATGGAACTTTAAACTCATAAAGCTTTTGTGAAAAACATTATGGAATTTCCTCAGAAAACTAAAATTAGAAGTACCATAGGATCCAGCTTTATCGCTCCTGGGTATATACACAAAGGAATTTAAGTCATCATACCAGTTGCACCTCCTTGTTCATCGGAGCATTGCTCACAAATGCAAAGATGTGGAATCAATAGAGATGTCCATCAAAATATGAATAGATTTTTAAAATGTGATATATATACACAATGGAATACTAGTCAACTGTAAAGAGGATGAAATTGTATCATTTACAGAATATTGGATGGAACTGATGATGATCATTTTAAGCAAAATAAGATAGACTCGGAAAGAGAAATAACACGTTTTCACTCATACATGGAAAGTTGTTGTTAGGTGCCGTCACGTCAGTGTCCGACTCATAGAGACCCTATATACAACAGATGAAACACTATTGTAGTGCTTCTCTGCTATTCATAGGGGTTTCAATGGCAGATTGTTTTGTGGGAGTGGGTTGCCAAGTCCTTTTCCCAAGCCTACAGCACCTGGTGTTTCCAGGCGGTCTCCCATCCAAGTACTAACCAGGTCTAGACCCTGCTTCCAAGATCTGAGGGGACTGGATGCCACAGTGGTACAGCTGCACAGCTGCAGATATATGTATATATGTGTATATAATATAATTTGTTGTTAGGTACTGTCATATCGAGTTGGAATCAAAATCAAAGTGATCCTCATAGGGATTTTAGTGGCTGATTGTTTTGAGATTGCTTCAGGAGTGGACTGCCACATCCATCTCCCATTTTTATGGTGCTGAGGAACAAACCTGGGTCTTCAGAAAGTGCAGAGCATCATTCTACCAACTGAGCTAAACCCCAGACTCATATACATATTATATATAATTACATTTATCTAAAATTGGAAATACAAAGAGTCTTATCGGGAGGGGGCAAAGGATCAGTGGTATGAGGAAAGGGAGGATATTATAGAGAAATGAGGGAGAGGACAAGTGCAAAGTAAACAATGCAATTGTATGACAAACTCAAAATGAAACTCATACTGTATGCAAATTTAATACTAACAATATTTTAAGTATCCAAACTTTCTTTCTAAGGTATATATAACAATATTTAATTTAAACCTCTAAATATAACATTAAAATAACAGGAAATAGAACACATGATCAAGTTCAAGGTACCACAAAAATTATAATAAGACCAAGCATGTAGAATAATCTATATGAAAACTCTGGTTTCAGTATCATGAGAACAATTATGAAAAAATCAATATCATGAGTAAAATCAGGGACCTATTTTAGGTTAGAAGTGGATAAATTGTAACAACAAAAATCTACATGTGAATATTGGTTGGATCCTTTTCCTTTAACTCTAAAAATATTTTACTATCAATTGAGGGATAATTAAATATGTATTTGGTAGTGGATAATATTAGGATATTATTGTTAGCTTTCTAAGGAGAAACCATGAAATTGTGGATAAAAAGAAAATGTGGGCTGAAATAATTAGGAAAGAAATACTAAAATATAGTCAAGTTATAGTCAAATATTTCAGGGTAGTACATATACACAGATTGAAAGGTAAAAACTATGTCAGAGTTTTATTTAACATTTTGATATAATTATTAACATATATTAATTTTTTAATTTTATAAATAATGATTCTCACTGTGATACTCCATGCTAACACATATATTGATTTGATCATGATCATCCTCCCCTCTCCCAACTTCTCCTATTCTCCATCTTTGTTACCCTGCCTCCCCCTCTCCAGACACTAATATTCCTTATTCTACTCTCATCTTCAGCTGCACCACCCTAGCATCTGATCTCCTCTGATCTTGGAAGCTAAGCAAGGTCTGGCCTGGTTAGTCCTTGGGTGGGAGACTTCCTGAGAATATGTAATGCTGTAGGTTTGGGAGAAAGATAAGGCAGCCCATTCCAGAAACAATCCCAAAACAATCAGCCATTGAAAGTCCTATGAACAGCAGAGAAGCACTGACATAATGCCTGGAATGGCACAGTGTTAGGGAGTGTTTTGTTCTAGGTAGGGTCACTATGAGTCAGGCCTTACTTGATGGTACCTGACAACAAATATTCTACTCTCAGGTCATTTTTGTTTGTTTGTTTGTTTGTTTCTAATGTAAGAAAAATATGCAAGACTTCTCTTTCTGTGACTGGTTTAGTTTACTTACCATGATGTTTTCTATTTCTATTTATTTTTCTGAAAATGACAGTATTTCGCTCCTCATTATGGCTGAAAAATACTCCATCGTTTCTTCATACTATATTTTCTTTTTCCACTCATCTTTTTATAGACACTTAGAATGATTTCATATATTAGCTATTGTGAATACTATCACACATACATGAGTGAGTAGGTATCACTATTCCATGTTGGCCTCATTTCCTTGTGGTGTATATAACCAGGAATGGTATTTTTGAATGATATGGTAGTTTTATTTTTAGGTTTTTGAGGAAACTCCATACTCTTTTTCATAGTGGTTATAATAAAGAGCACAACCTTCAGGATGGATTGCTCCTCGGCATCAACAAAACAAACCTTCTTACAACTGGGTCAGTACCCAACTTCATGATTAGTTGAGAAAACATTGAAGTTCTCCAAGATTTTGTTATGCTTGGTTTTACAATCAATATCCATAGAAGAAGACTTGAGACTAGAACTACATCATCAGTTCTCATGGTTCTCCAACCTTCAAATTTGGACTAGCAGTGTGTCACTGGCTTTCCTGTATTTCTGTCTTCTAGATGGCAGCAAAATGTGAGATTTCTCGGCTTCTGTGTGTGAATAAATTCCTTATAATTAATCTGTCCTTCTTCCACTCTTTCTATGAGTGACTATATATGTGTGTATATATATACATACAAATACATATATACATATACGTATACAGCACCTAACAACAACAACAATATATTTATATATATACATAAATATATGTTGTTGCTTTTACATGCCATTGAATTGGGTCTGACTCATAGTGACTCTATGTACAACAGACGAAACACTACCCAACACTATGTCATGCTGAGCATTATATTAGTTCTTTTCTGTCATTCATAGGGTTTTCAATGGCTGATGGTTTCAGGAGTATGGTGCTGGGTCATTCTACCAGTCCTATCGCACCTGATATTCCCAGGTGATCTCCCATTTAAAAACTAACCGGGCTTGACCCTGCCTAGCTTCTGAGAGTTCATGAGATAAGATGCCAGAGTGATATGGCTGTAGGCTTATAAATATATAGGTATATATTTGTAAATGATGTATATAGTGTATAAATATATACCTATATCTATCTGTCTATCTATCTATTTATCTATCAATCTATCTCTATCCATCTCTCTATCTATCTCTCTATCTATCTATCTATCTATCTATCTATCTATATGTTTCTGTACATATGTACTGTTGTTGTTAGGTACCATCGAGCTCGTATCCGACTAATAGTGGCCCTGTGTATGACAGGTGAAACACTTTTGTCAGTGCTTCTGTGCTGTTCCTAGGGTTTGCAATGGTGGATTGATTTTTGGGAGTGGGTTGCCAGGTCCATCTCCCAAGCCTACAGCACCTGGTGTTCCCAGGTGGTCTCCCATCCAAGTACTAACCAGGCCAGACCCTGCTTAGCTTCTGAGATCTGACAAGATCAGATGCCACAGAGCTATGGCTGCAGGCTATACTCAACTGTAGTAGCAACATAAACACTTCAATTATGTGTTTAATAGGGAATCATGACCTGTAGCTGTAGCTCAGTGATAGAGTGCCTGCCTAGCATGTGTGAGGTTCTGGGATGGACCACCAGCACCAAAAACAAAAAATGAACAAAACCAAAGAATCATCAGCTGTACTGAATTACATCTTTGTATCAGTTTGGTAAACTTTAAAAATGTGTCAATCTCTATTGTCAAAAAATAAAGTTCAAAACTTTAGCTGAACTTATAACATTTCTTCAAATTCATCCTCATGCCAGTGTTCCAATCTTAGGTTAAAATAATCTAATACAAACTCATTGTTGCTTTAACCAATCTGGACTAATAAATATTTCTGAAGAAATAAGAAGATTGAAATTGAAAGAAGTTAGATTATTTATATGAAAACTATGTAGGGAATACCTATTCAAACCCAGAGTATGTTTCCAGGACTTTCACTCTTCTCACTACATTCATTTCTTTATCTATAAACTAAATGCAAAAACAGCACCTACTTATTTATATTGTTCTGACTAATAAAGATGGCTATGCTCTAACTCCCCCACACCTTTGCTGCACTATGGGGGCTTATGTGTTGCAATGAGGCTAAAAGCTATGTCACTAGTATCTCAGATACCAGCAGGGTCACCCATGATGGACAGGTTTCATATGAGCTTCCAGACTAGACAGACTAGGGAGTAGGACCTGGTAAATCACACCTAAATCAACTAGCCATTGAAAACCTTATGGATAGCTAATAATCACTGTCAGATATAACGCCAGAAAATGAGCCCCCTAGGTTGGAAGGTACTTAACAGACTACTGGGGAAGAGTTACCTCCTCAAAGTAGAGTGTACCTTGATGATGGAAAAGGAGTAAAGCCCCAGGGACCTCCATTTGCTGATGTGGTATGACTCAAAATGTGGAGAAACAACTGTAAGCATCGATCAATAATTAGAACATGGAATGTATGTAGTAAGATTCTAGGAAAATTCGAAATCATTAAAAGAGAAATGAAACACATAAACATAGACATTCTAGACATAATTGAGCTAAAATGGAACCACATGGGACATTTTGAGTCAGTCATATGGCCTACTATGCTGAGAATGACAAACTAAAGAGATATGGGGTTACATTCATCAACAAAAATGACATCTCAAGATTGTTCCTGAAATACAGTGCTGTCAGTGATAGAATAACATCCATAAACCTATAAGGAAGGCCTGTTAGTATGACTACTATTCAAATTTATGCACCCACAACTAAGGCCACAAATGAAGAAAGGGAAGATTTCTACCAGCTTCTCCAATCTGAAATAGATCAAACATGCAATCAAGATGTAGTGATAATTACTGAGGACTGGGATTCAAAAATTAGAAACAAAGAAGAAGACTCAATAGTAGGAAAATATGGCCTTGGTGACAGAAATGATGCTGGATATTGCATGACATAATTTTTTCAGACCAATGACCTTTTCAAGACAAATATATTTTTAAATTACATAAATGGCAACTATACACATGGACTTCATGAGTTGGAACATAGAGGAACCAAATTAATTATGTTTGTGGAAAGAAACAATAGAAAAGCTCCATATCAAATGTCAGAGCAAGACCAGGTGCTGAATGTGGATCAGACCATCACTTCAAATATACAAGTTCAAACTGAATCTGAATAAAAATAGAACAAGTCTATGAGAGCCAGGGGTATGACCTTGAATATATCCCACCTGAGTTCAGAGACTATCTCAAGAGCAGGTTTAATGCATTAGGCACATGTTAGAAGACCAGACGGGTTGTGGCATGACATCAAAGATATCATTCATGAAGAAATCAAAAGGTTATTTAAAATACATGAGAAAAGGAAAAGAACAAATTATATGTCAAAAGAGACTCTGAAACTTGCCCTTGAATGTCGAGCAGCTAATGTAAAAGGAGGACATGATGAAATTAAGGAAGTAAACAGAAGCTTTCAAAAGGCAGCTCGAGAAGACAAAAATAAATATCATAATGACATATGCAAATAGCTGAAGATAGAAACCCAAATAGCAAAATACATTCTGTGTTTCTCAAGCTTAAGGAAATGATGAAAACATGAAACTCTAGATTGGCAATTGTGAAAGATTCTGCAGTGAAAATACTAAACAGTGAAGGAAACATCAAACAAAGATGGAAGGAATACAAAGAGTCTTTATACAAAAAATAATTGGTCGATGATCAAACATTAAAAGAGACTGGATATGAAGAATAATCAATGGTATTGAAAGATGAAGTGGAAACTGACTTGAAATAATTGGTGGGACACAAGTGTCCAGGAAATGATGGAAAATGGGTACAGATGTTTCAACAAACAGATGCAACACTGGAGGTGCTAACATGTTTATGCTAACAGATTTGGAAAACAGCTATGTGGCCAACTGACTGGAAGAGATCCATATTTTTGCCTATTCCCAAAAAAGGGGATCCAATTGAATGTGGAAACTATTGGAAAATATCATTAATATTACACACAAGCAAAATTTTACTAAAGATCATTCAAAAGCAACTGCAGCAGTTTATAGACAGGGAACCACCAGAAAATCATGCAGGATTCAGAAGAGGGAGGGGAATTAGGGAAATCATTGCTGATGTCAGGTGGATATTAGCTGAAAGGACAGAATTTCAGAAAGAAGCCTATTCATGTTTTATTGACTATGAAAAAGCATTTGACTGTGTAGGTCATAACAAGTTATGGATAACACTTCAAAAAATTGGACTAACAGAGCACCTAATTGTACTCATCAGGAATCTATACATGAACCAGGAGGCAGTAGTTTGAATAAAACAAGGGAACACTGCCTGTATTAAAGGTGAGAAAGGCGTGCGTGAGGGCTGTATCCTTTCACCATATCTCTTCAATTTGTATGCTGAGCACATAATCTGAGAAGCTGGACATTATGAGGAAGAACGCATCACCAGGATTGGAGGAAGACTCATTAACAACCTGCATTATGCAAATGACAAAACTCTGCTTACTAAAAGGGAAGAGGATTTAAAACACTTACTGATGAAAATCAAAGAAAATTCCTTTCAGTATGGATTGTGACTAAACATCAACAAAACAAAAATCCTTACAACTGGGTCAGTGTACAACCTCACAATAAATGGAGAAAAGATTGAGGTTGTCCATGATTTTGCATTGCTTGGCTCTACAGTCAACACCCATGGAAGCAGCAGTCAAGAAATCAAAAGACAAATTGCATTGCGAAATGCTGTGACAAAAGATCTCTTTAGAGTATTGAAAAATAAAGATGTCACACTGAAGACAATGGTGTGCCTGACTCATGCCATGGTATTTTCATTTGCATCATGTGGTTGTGAAAGCTGGACATTGAACAAGGGAGATGGGAGAAGCATTGATGCTTTTAAATTATGGTTCTGGAGACGATTACTGTATATATTATAGAGTTCCAAAAGAGCCAACAGATCTGTCCTAGAAGAAGTGCAATAAGAGTGCTCCTACGAAGCAAGGAAGGCTAGACTGTGCCTTATGTATTTTGGCCAAGTAGTCAGGAGAGACCAATCCCTGGAGAAAGACTTGTTTGGGAGAGTGGAAGGTCAATGAAAAAAGGGAAACATCCTACCCGATGGATTTGTACAGTGTCTGCAACAATGGGCTTAAACATAAATTGTGTGCCTGGCACAGAATCGGGGAGTGTTTTGACCTGCTGTACATGGGGTCACTATGAATCAGGTTCCATGGGATGGCACCTGACAACAAGAACAACAATGCTCTAACTGGTGACATCAGAAATAACACAGGTAATTTCATGATCTCTAGCTAGATTCACACTGCACTTTCAGTTTTACATATGCTGAGAATTCAAATTTTTCATCATATGTACTGTTGCAAATATAGATGTGCCTCCTTTGTAAAAATGGTATTCTAACTTATATTTCAAAATATTCTTGAAACATCAGTCATAATTATATAATTTAGTGAATGGTTATTAACTGTAAGGCAGTACAGAGTAGCATTTGAAAGCAAGGCCTTTCCAGATGCAGTGGGGAGCACCTATAATCTCAGCCATTCAGGAGACAGAGGTAGGAGGATCATGAGTTTAAGGCCAGTGGCAGGTTGCATAACTTAGAACTATCTTGATTTGAGATAAAAAGTGAAAAATATGAACTGGGGGTGTAACCCAGTAGTGAAGCAATTTAAAAATATGTGTGAGGTCCTAAGTTAAACCCCCGAGTACAGTAAAACAAACAAACAAAAAAGAGAAATGACTTTGGTGTCATGCATAATTAGTTGTATTCTCTTTTTTCTACTTTTTGCCTGTGTTACTTTGGGAAAGTTATCTTATTATTATGTGTTACATTTCTTTCATTTGTGAATAGGGATAATATAAATGAATGTGTAACATTGAGCTTTTATCAAGTGCTCAGTAAATAATTGTCATCATAATTATCAATATTTATTGCATTTCTTCTTTCTCATTTCCTTGTTTCTCTTTGTTGAAGGAGAACTACATGCCTTTGTAAATTAAACTACTAACAATTTAATGGCTTCCTCTCAATTTTAAGATAGACAATTTCCTACTTACTAAATCTTATCCCCAATCCAAACCCACCACAATCATCAAAATGATGACATTCTTGTCTAGAAGTTCAATAATACCAATTTCTATATTGAATTTTCACATCTATGATGTATCACTTTACAAAGAGATATTCTACATATGCTCTGTCACTTTAAATGTGAATAGAGAAAGACAGAAGAAAATGAAAATGATCAATTAGTTTTCTCCCCAGTCCCTAATTCAGTACCAAAACCAAAAATAAAATAAAATGAATAAAAAATATAAAATAAAAAGCAAACAAACAAAAAACACAGCATCGATGTTGTTTCCAAAAATAATTCTAGAAACAGAAAGAAAATCACCAGTTTTATTAATTGGCTGCTTTGACATCAGGTAAATAACTGAGTTAGAATGACAGAGTTACACTTTGCAACATAATTTTTTACAAGCTTTCAATAGTACACCTAGGTAACAGACACTTACTATAGTGAAAGGTAAACTAAGCATGTATTGCCCAGATTTCTTCCTTTTTATAACCTTCATTTATTGACAGAGAGAGACACAGTTTAAAGTTATTGAAACACTATCTTTTTATCTTGTTATTACTCTTGCACAATATAGTGTTGAGTGCAGATTTCTATCATAAATCCTAAAACCAGAACACAAATGTTGCCTTCCTTTTGATATGTATATATGTGCCAAATATTTGTG
>VMDO01033892.1:0-17507 GCA_007922755.1 Pedetes capensis | reverse complement strand
CAATAGACGTCTCCAGCACCACAATTCAAAAGCATCAATTCTTTTTCTGTCTCTCTTGTTCAATGTCCAGCTTTCACAACCATATGATGCCACTGAAAATACCATGGCATGAGTCAGACGCACCTTCGTCTTCAATGTGACATCTTTGCTTTTCAATACTCTAAAGAGATCTTTTGCCACAGCTTTTCCTAGAGCAATAGAGATCATAGTTATATCATAATAATTGTAATGCACTATTGTGTTATAGAGATTATATTTTGTATTAGATCACTAGCCTTATTTATTCTATGTATCTGCTGCTTTGTATAGTTTCCCTTCCCTTCCACTGGGACCAAGGTTTAATCCTCTATTACTGTGGATTTGACTTTGAAAATTCTTTATTTATTTTGTTTATTTTTTCTTCTGCACATAGCCTGAGGACAGCTGTCCCTGGTCCGGAGCCCTCTGTATGTTGTGCTCCTCTCCTTGGGACCGTGGGGAACTGCTGGGTTTTAAGCCGGGACCTAACATGATCACCTCTGTGCCCCTGGGGTGCTGCTGAGGAGAGCTGGCCCGAGGTGACTCTGGAGCTGGGCCCTGAATCCGAGGCTGGGTAGAGAGAGGTCCGGCCCCTTCCTTCTCTCCCACCTGGCACGCATTGTCTGCGATGACAGGCTCCTACCTCAGGACGGAGGCATTTTCTCCTGAAGTAAATTGAAAATCTCAGGCCCCTTCATGGTGCTAGGTCTTGCCTGTCACGCACCCGTCCATGTAGTTAGTACTCCGGGAAGAAGCGCAGCCTTGGGCCCAAGGAGGCGGAAAGCTGTCGGCCCCTGTGGGTTATTATGACACGCTTAGATGAGCTCCCACAAAGCCCGGATTGGGGAGAGACGGAAATGCTTTGGCTGAGTCTCCAAAACACCCTCTTAAGTCCAGCAAATGGGTTCAGGACCTGGTGAACCGGAACTGCCCTCAGCTCTTGTTGGGAAAATCATTTTCCTGGAGGAGCGAAGCCGCCCACTGCAGTGTATTCTGCTGCCTGGCGAGCCAGGCAGGGCGGGAAGAAAGCGGAGGAAAGGCTGCCAAGGGCACTGGCGTGGCTGGGGAGTAGCTAAGGGAGCGGGCAGGCTGGCCTGGAGGAGCCCACTGCCCAGGGCGTGGCGGGGCCTCCTCTGGGCTCTTAGAAGGGCCAGAGGGTGCCCAGAGGTGGTGTGGAAACCCCACCAAGGGTTTGCTCCTGCTGTCTGGCCGCCCCAGCCTGTGCCTGGGGGGCCTGAGAAGAGCACAGCGCCCTGCCCTGCCTGAGCCCCACGCTCCATAGCTGGGCTCAGTGGCCCAAGGGCACCTGCCTCTGGGGAGCCCTAGGGGGCTGGAGAAGCCCCTCTGCAGGGTCCGCTCCTGTGAGTGGGCTTGTGGACCATGTCCCTGGGGCCAGAGAGGTGGCCTGGGGTGCAGCTGCTAGGTTGGGTGGCAACTGTGGCTGGCAGATCACCTTCTGTTGGTGTCCCTCCACCCCCGCAGCTCATTCTCTCAGACCTGGCGGGAAACTCCTCCCACCTACCCAGCCCCTGCATGACAGGCTGGGGCTGTGTTGGGGCTCTAACACCCCACTGTCTTGTCATGAGAGGCTCCAGCTGGGCAGAGCCAGACAGTGATGGCAGGAGCCCCAGGAGGTGGCAGGGACTATAGAGTGTCCTCTGGACAGGCCCGGGGCTCCTTACGGATGCCCCAAGGAGAAGCTGCTGAGGACAGAAGCAAAAGCTTCCAAAAGCTGGGGTGCCTTTTTTTTAAAGGGGAGAGAATTTTTTTTTCTCTAGTGGAATTCATATCTCCTTCCATAAGAATTTTTAAAAAACCCACTGGGTGCCAGGGTGCACACATTTAACCCCAGTGACTCTTCCTTTTGCTGATGTGCCATGACTCAAAATGAGAAGAAACACAGTGGCTGCAACATTGCATCAAACATAAAAAGATTGTGTGCATGGCGCTGTGCTGGGCAGTCCTTCATTCTCTTGTAGATAGGGTTGCTATGAATCGCATTCGACTTGACAGCACCTCACAACAACAAAACACGCAGCAGGTATTCGGATCAGATAGTTGGCATGCCCTTCACCTCAAACACTGACCATTTCTTTTTGTTGGGAACATTCTAGGTCCTCTCTACTAGCTATTTTGAAATATGTAATTCATTGTTGTCAGCCGCGGTCTCCCTCCTGTGCTACAGAGCATCCTAAGTTACTCATCCTGTTCAGTGGCACCTGGCAACCTTCAGCTGTCTTCTCTCCATCCTCCCCTTCCTTTACTCCTCCCTAACACTGGTTATCAAGATTCTACTTTTGACTGGGTCTGTGTTCCAGCTACTGGTGTTTGCATCCCTTCCTCCTCAATTCCTTCCTAAAGATTCTTTGTTTTTTTATTAGAATTTTTTAGAGTACATCTTAATGTGTTTCATTTTGACATGCTTTTCATTGTGACATTTCCATATATGCATTTTGATAAACATTATTCATATAGGTTACCCCTTACCCTCCCCTATGCTTCCCCTCCTCCCGCCCTTCCCATCTAAGTTTCCCATCTAAGTCCTCTCTATCTTTTACTTAGTAGTATTTTTCTATGTGTCCTTGGGTTCCAGTTCTGTTTAAGATAGAAACTTTTCCTGTAGTGGTCTTTGTGTTTATCTTGTTAGAACAATTACACCCAGTCGCAGGAGTAATTTGGTGCAAGATCTCGACCTTATATTTGAGAGTGAGGGTGGATGGAAGATGATGCTGTGGCTCCTCCAATGTCCAAGAGGGAGGAGGGATGAGACACCAGGGGAGGCAGGCTGTAGTCCAGACAAACTGGGAGAGGCCACCTATGTGGACTGGTGATTAAAAGCACCATAGTCTCAATTGTTGGTGTTAGGTGCAGTCTAGCTGGGTCTGACAAAAAAAAAAAAAAAAGATTCTACTTTCTACTTCTATGAGATCAACTTTTTAGCTTCCACATATAAATGAGAACATGCAGTATGTGCCTTTTAGCACTTGACTTATTTCACTGACCATGATGTCCTCTTGGTTCATCTGTCGTCCTTAGGTGCCGTCAAGTCAGTATCCAACTCACAGAGACCCTACATACAACAGGCGAAAGGCTATTGTCAGTGCTTCTCTGCTGTTCATAGGGTTTTCAATGGCGGATTGATTTTTGGGAGTGGGTTGCCTGGTTCGTCTCCCACCTGGCTTATCTATGTTGCTGCAAATTACAGAATTTCCTTCTTTTTTAATGGCTGAATCATATTCCATCATTCACATATACCACACTTCCTTTGTCCATTCATCTGTTGAAGGACACCCAGGCTGATTCTATGTGTTGGCGATTGTAAATAGTGCTGCAATAAATATATATATATATATATATATATATATATATATTTTTTGACATACTGGCTTCCCTTCTTTAGGGTGTATCCCCAGTCGTGGGATTTCTGGATCAGATGGCAGTTCTGTTTCTAGATTTTTTTTAGGAACTTCCATATTGTTTTCCATAATGCTGCACTAATTTAGGTTCCCACCAAAAGTGTATGCGAGTTCCCATTTCTCCCCATCGCTGCCAGCATTTGCTACTTTTTGTCTTTTTGATATTAGCTACTCTGGCTCGGGGCTGGGATTTAGCTCAGTTGGTAGAGCGCTGCACTGCAGTCTCTGAGGTCCCGAGTTCTATTCCCAGCACCACAAAAGTGGGAGAAGGATGTGGCAACCCACTCCCAAGGCAATACCGAAACAGTCAGCCATTGAAAACCCTATGAGGGTCTCTAGGAGTTGGATACCGACTCGACAGCACCTAACAGCAACAACAACTCTAGCTGGAATGGGATGGTATCTTACTGTGGTTTTGATGTGCGCTTCCCTGACGGTTAGCGATGCTGAGCTTTTCTTACATACTTGTTGGTCATTTGTGTATTTTCCTGAACGGAAATGTCTGTTCAATAATTCACTCCTTTTAAAATGGGATTATTTCTGTATAATTTTGTGTTTTGCATTTAGGTTTTGGGTCCATTTGAGTTAATTCTGTATGAAAATGAGGTCTGCGTTCACTATGACTGTTCTGTCTATGGCTCACCAGCTGTTTCATTACTATTTGTTGAAAAAGCTACATTTTCTTCACCGACCCGGTTGTGTATTTTGTCAAAACTCAATTATCCGTCCTTGTGTGGGTGCTTTTAGGTCTTCTACCTTGTTCCACTAATCTATGCGTCTGCCCCTCTGCTTATAAGGTAATGCCTCCAATTCTTGGTTATTATAGTTTAATCCTAAATATCTCTAAGGAGATTTGTCTCCTTTTCTGTTTCAATAATACATTAGCTCTTATAGTTCCTTTGCTTTTTCATGCAAATTTTATAATGGGTTTGTCTATGTCTATAAAAGACTGAGCTTGGATTTTGATGGAGACGGAATTAAACTTACAGAACAGTTTGGAGAGAACTGGAATGTTTACTGTGTGCGTCTGTGACTCTGTATGAGTCAGCTGTTGCTGCCGTAGCAGAAAAACCAGCCAAAACCAACTTACGGAGGAAAGAGATTTATGGAGCACTTACAGTAGGTCAGTGCCTGCTGGTGGCAGGGCAGACATGGTAGCAGTGGCAGCAGGTCCTGTGGTGGACAACCTCATGGCATGGTGGGCCAGGAACAGAGAGAGACCACAGCTATGGGTGTGGGGTAAAAACCTCCAGAGGCCCACCCCCCAGGGAGCTACTTCCTCCAAAGCCCTGCTTCCCAAAGTTCCACAAAGTCCCAGGACAGAGTCACCAACTGGGAACCAAAGGACAAGACCTTTGGGAGACAAATTAGGACCAACCATAGCACTGGGTGCGTAGAGTGAGTGCTGCTGGGAAAGGCGGATTCCCTAAGTGTTGTGTGCACGTGCGTGCGCGTGCATGGATGGGTCTGTGTGCACATGCTTGTACATATGTGTGCACATGTGTGTGTTTGTGCATGCCTGTGTAGGCGTGGGGCTGGGATTTAGCTCAGTTGGTAGAGCGCTGCTCTGCAGTCTCTGAGGTCCCGAGATCAATTCCCAGCACTGCAAAAATGGGAGAAGGGCCTGGCAATCCACTCCCAAGGCAATCCCGAAACAGTCAGCCATTGAAAACCCTATGAGGGTCGCTATGAGTCGGATACCGACTTGACGGCACCTAACAACAACAACAACAGTGTAGGCGTGTGTCCCTTGCCACCATCCCGGGCTGAGCGCCTACTTCATGCTCACGTCGGTACTGACCTTCACCCTCACACCTTCCCGGAAGCGCTTCCTGCCTGTGGCAGAGGAGGTCAAGCCTAGCAGTTAGGTCTCTCATTCTGGGAGCCACAGCTGCTGAGCGCACAGAGTCTTAGGTTGTGCCGGTCCCTGTGGAGGCCCGCGGGGGCGCTTCGCTGGGGCAGGCCCCTCATCCGTCAGCTGTGACTCTGGCATCCGCCTTCATTGGCCAATGGATGGTGACCTCAGGGAAGCAGGCCCAGCAAACTTTAATGAAGAGAATTTGCAACAGCTCATGCCCTCCCTGCCCTTTACCAGTGAATGAGGCAAAACAGTGGGGCGCAGGACAGACACTTCCTCCCCAGCCGCTCGCCAGGGTTCCTCTTTTTTCTTCTTTTTGTGGTACTGGGGGTTGAACCCAGGGCCTCGCGCTTGCACGCTTTGCAGGTGCTGGACCACTGAGTTGCACCCCCAGCCCATTCTTTTACTTTTTTTGAGACAGGATCTCGCTAAGTTACTCAGACCGCCTCTGGTCTCGAACTTGCGATCCTCCTGCCTCTGCCTCTCAAGCTGTTGGCATGACAGGCATGCGTCACTGTGCCCGGCTCCCAGGGCTCCTCTTTATCCTTCCCACCACTGCTTTGTCTGGGAGACAGAGAACCAGACTCCACCGTGGACCAGACAGGCTTGAAGACTGGCTCTACAGAGGGGCTTTGCCCACAGGCTGCTGTCTGTGCACACTGGCTACGTGGCAGTCACAAACAGCCCCCGCGCCACCCCCGCTATGCTCTTTCTCCTTCGTGTGAGCTTGCTTCCTCATGGACCCCAGTGACTTACAGCTGAATCCACCTGGAAGTAATTGTTTAGATTAAACTCCATAACCCTGCTGTTAGGGTGAGGACCTCACGTATGAATGGGTTGTTGTTGTTAGGTGCCATTGAGTGCTGTCTGACTCATAGCGACCCTCACAGGGTTTTCAACGGCTGTTTTGGAATTGCCTTGGGAGTGGATTGCCAGGTCCTTCTCTCATTTTTGCGGTGCTGGGAATTGAACTCGGGACCTCAGAGACTACAGCGAAGTGCTCTACCAACTGACCTAAATCCATTACTCTTAGTAAATAAGTAACCTGGCAGATGCCAACCCTTTCCAGAAATCCCCTTGTCCACCAGGGCTGAGTGAGCTCTGAGCAAACCCTTGTTGCTTTGTTTTCATGGTTCCCTGGCTACCAACCAAGAGAGACACCTCTGGCCTTGAGAAAGGCTGGTGTCCTTGGTGGCTGGACCAGGAGGCATCATGGTCCAGGGGGTACCTGCTGGTCCATCCTCACCAGGCTGAGCATCCTGGGTAGTTAGGGCACTCTCAGGCCCTTCCGGAGGGCCTCCCTCATGTGCCTTACCTGTGCCACCAGAACAGGAGCACGTGGCAGGCAGCTCTCGCTCCCAGCTTCTAGGGCTTTCTGGCAGAAACCCACAGCAGAGCTGTGTGATTTGTGGCCTGCCCCACGTAAATCAGGCATAATGTAGCTGCCAGGGCTTCCACGCCACGGCTTCCACAAGGCAATTAACTTGAAAATTGAATTGATGTGCATTGATTTCCTTAATAAAGTTATTGTAATATATTCACTCATTAGAATCCGGAGCTGAGAACAGACGTTTTGTTTCTGATTCGGACTGCCCCTGTGAATCGCCGGGGAGTGGGCTAGGAGAACAACGCGGCCGGATCACAGTGTCCCAATGGAACGTCCACTGAGGGGCGAGGGTCCCCTCTAGACCCTGAGGTCCTTCTCCAGAGCACGGGGTTGTGGGGGCGGGAACTGTCAGCTGCTGCAGATGCCCTTTGGCCCTGCTCCACTGTGCCATTTACCCCGTTTGGGTGGGTGGTTTTGAGGTTAGAGGGGCTGCAGAGGTGGGGGAAGGAGGTGGGCAATGTTTCAAGGCCCACAGGGCTGTGAGGGTACCGAGGCTTGGGTCCCCAACCCCAGAAGCACCGAGCACTTGAAAAACCTGGGAGCTGTCAGACTGGAGTGGGATGCTGGTGCCAGAGGACCTTGGCCATGGACCATCCTAAACCTCGGCACAGGGTGATGCACGCTTCACCTATAGCCCAAGGCGATGCCCACAGAGCCCTGGAGCCCCTCACCCCACGGCCTGAGGGCAAGATGAAGCCCAAAGCCAATCGTGTGGCGGCAGGAACGCAGGGGAAGCCAGAGACAGGCAGCGCACACCGTGACCTCAGACCCCGTCGCCTCTGGACCTTTCCCACTCTTCCCCTTCTCCTTCCAGAGAGCCCTTCCTGGAGGAGTCAGCAGGCTGGAGAGCGGGAGGCAGCTGTCTCCTCGCTGCACTGGGCCCCAGTCCTTTGTGTAGAACAGCATGGTGTTTGCACAGAAATCATGTGCATTCTCCTCCATGCGTTCTGCCTTGTGTTTGAGATGGGCTTTCATGAGTTCTAGCCTGGCCTCGAGCTCCCTGCTCAATGGATCCTCCCGTCTTGGCCTCCCTAGTAGCTGGGATGACAGGCGTGCACCACCGTGGCTGCTTTAAACCACCTCTAGATGATTGATCATGCCTGATAGAAAATGCTCTCTAAGTAGTTGTCCCACTGTGCATTTAGGGAAGGAAAACAAGAGGAAAAGGGACGCATGTGCTCAGGACAGATGCAGCCTCGTCCTCAGCGGTTTTCCGTCCGTGGCCGGTGAGCCCGTGGATGTGGAGGCTTGGCTGTAATTTGTTGCAGCAGCCAAAGGAACGGAAGCCCCGCCGTTCACTTATCCCTCCCGCTCCCCTCCCCCACGCGCTCACTCACTCACACGCCCAGCACCTGCTGGCTGCACCTGGCCTTGTGCTGTGAGTGTCATGCTCTGCAGGACCCAGAGCCTGCGGCTGCACATCTGCCTCCCGAGGCCCGGCCTCCTGCACGGCGCTGTCTCAGAGACGAGGCCGCTAATTACAGTTCAACACTCAGAAGCCTCCTGATGTCAGTCCTCTGTGCACCCACATGCCCCAGAGAGCCCTTCCTTAGTGACGACAGCTGCCCTTACAAGGTGGACGGGGTCGGTGGCCAGTGTCTCTCACCCTCACACGGCTGCACAGATGACAGGGGCCACGTGCAGGGGCACCTGAGTCAGCCCCAGACGTGGTAGTTAATTGGGAAATGACTCTGGGCCATGGGAGGGCGCCACCAAGGCCGAGGGCAAGGCTGGCGAGGCCAGACCCTGGCAAGGCAGCCTTGGAGGCCTCCCCAGGTGGTCAGGGCAGAGGGCCCCATCCGCTCCCCTGTCTCCCTCCCTCCCTTCCCTGCATCTCTCCCCGTCCTCCAGCTCTTGTCTGCCTCTCGGTGACTCTTGCTCAAGGTGCAGCCCTGCAGGTGGAGCCGGGGCTTCTCTGACACCGTGGCCTTCTGCTTGAGCACCCACTGGACGCAGCCTGTGGGTGCTAGTGCGACCACACACCTGCCGCCCTGGCTTTGTGACCTTGAGCGATGGCCGAGGCAGGACGCAGGGCCTGACTGAGTCCTCCACCTGGCAGAGCCCTGGAGCCTCCCCTGCCCTGGAAGTGTGGGGAAGGGGGAGGTCTCGGTCCCCTCCTCCCGCGGGGCAGGGTGTGTGGCCAGGATCACGTCCTCCTCGTGCCCAGCTCTGCACCGTGTGCCTGGGCCTTGGTGGCTCGGCAACCACGGAGCCCAAAGGAGACTCAAAGGTGGCAGAGCCCTTGGCCTGGGTCGGCTCGCAGCAGGCTCGCCGTGGACAGTAGCGTGACAATCACTGTCACCGGCAGGTTGTTGCTGGTCTGCTTTTGTTCCCTGGGCAGCCTCTGCCTCTGTCCCCCCTGCCCCATGCCTGTCTGTGGCCATCTGTGGCCACCTTTAAGCCCTGAGGAGGAAAGAGTGTCCACTCGCCTCCATGGCCATGTCCTGCGGGCTCCTCCCTGGCCACTTGGCTCATCCTGGGACCGGTCCTGGGCCGGTGCTGCCCTCAGCATGTTCTCTGCTTGTTGGGGACCCATGGCCACCAGCACGTGTGTGTGCAGCAGTGTGGCTGTTTCAGACCCCTGCTGGGATGCTCAGCAGACAGCATCGCCACACCCATTTGTCAGAAAAAGAGACAGCGGTCCACAGTGGCCCAGTGCCACACAGCTACTTAGTAACCTCATGAGGGAGGGAGCACAGCTGTCCCCTCCCCAGGGCTTTCCTACGGATGGCCTGAGAGGGGCCGGGGGCTTCCTGATGGGCTCTGACCTGAGGAGGTGCCTCAGCCGGGCTGGTCAGCCGGGCTGGTCAGCTAGGCTGGTCACCTGGGCTGGTCCTCCTCGCCATGGTCCCAGAAGGCTGCCCTCAGCGTCTGGCATTACCTGTGGCCACTCTGGGACAACTGGGTCAGTTACAGTTTTTTTGTCCTAAGCAAAGTTGGCGTCAGCAGAGAACACAGGGTTGGGATGGAGGAGAACATTCTGGAAGGGCCCAAGTCCCTCAGAGAGGAAGAGGCAGCTGGGGTGCAGGCCCCAGAAGAACAGACGGGGACACGGTGGGTGGGACCGCAGCTTCTCCATGGCACCGGCTCTGGGCAGCCTCCCAGTCCACAGTCCACGGTCCACAGTGGGCCGGGTCCTGCTTTTGCCAATCAGATGATGTGGCAGAGCTGGCAGGGGTGGGGGCTCCCCAAAAGGAGAGTCAGGGTGTGGTTACTGAGGGAGACACATGTGCTCAGGAGAGATAGGTGCAGAACTGAGTCACTCTGGACATGCGCTCATGAACTCATTCACTCATTCCTTCCTTCATTCCTTCACTCATTCACTCATTCCTTCATTCCTTCACTCATTCACTCATTCACTCACTCATTTACTCATTCCTTCCTTTATTCCTTATTCATTCATTCACTCATTCACTCATTCCTTCTTTCCTTCACTCACCCATTCACTCATTCCTTCTTTCCTTCATTCACTCATTCCTTAACTCATTCACTCATTCTTTCATTCCTTCACTCATTCAGTCACTCATTCATTCCTTCACTCATTCATTCATTCCTTCACTCATTCATTCACTAATTCACTAATTCCTTCATTACTTCACTCATTCATTCACTCACTCACTCATTCCTTCATTCTTCAATCATTCACTCATTCACTCATTCCTTCCTTTATTCCTTCATTCCTTCACTCATTCATTCACTCATTCACTCACTCATTCACTCACTCATTTACTTATTCCTTCCTTCATTCATTCACTCATTCCTTCACTCATTCCTTCTTTCCTTCATTCACTCATTCATCCATCCATTCATTCACTCATTCATTCATTCACTCATTCATTCATTTGCTCATTTCTTTAATGAGCTCCTCCCAGGGGCAGGGTGGGGGCAAGGAGGGTGGCCTCTGCATGTGGCATCAAAATGATGTGACCAGAGGCTTCTGGGAGATAGGACAGAGGGACCACTGCGAAGCATGGACAGTCACTCAGGGTGTGCCTTTGTGAAAGGAGAATGCCCCGCCCAAGAGCTTGGGTAACCTGGGGCCCAGGCTCACCCTCTTCACCCTGTTAGGCTATGTGACAACAGGTGGCAGGGGCAGGCCTGGGTCTCCACAGAGGTGATGAGGACCCAGGAGCTCAGGAAGGGACGAGGCATTGCCTCAGAGGGTGCCACGAGCCAACGGCAGCAGGAGTCATGGGTGCCAGCTCAGCACTGAGTCCTGGCACAGAAGACTCGGTGGTGTCAGCCCATGGGCCACGTGGGGATCCTGTGCACAGCAAGGACAACTTGGACACAGAGGGAGAGGAATGGAGGAGACCCCACAAAGGCTTCCTGGCCACGGGAGGGGCCGCTTGCAAGACAAGTGTGGCAAAATCCCCTTTCTGAACATTTAAAGCAGCCAAGTGTGCGGGGCAGAGGCGAGAGGCAGAGCGAAGGCCTGGGTATTGTCTTGGGCTCCATGTCCCCCAATGGAACCGCAGAGATTGGCCAGTGCTTGGGGCCGAGGGCTTGGCTGAGCCCAAGTCCAGCGGGGTTTTCCCTGGCAGAGGATGGGCTGAGGCCAGGCATCCTTGGGAGGGCTGGGGGGCCCTTGCTCTTCGTCTGCTGATGGGGTTTGGTGCTGCTGACCCTTTGCTGCCCGAGCACAGCACCTCTCTTGAAACACAACCGGGCTGGGAGCATCATTACATCATTAATGCAAAAAATGTGAACAGACGCCATTTATCTTCCGAAAACTGTCCCTGCTCCTGACACGTTGTGTAGGACACATTTTAAAAATGAAAACAAGGCTTTGAGCAAAAAACCCAATTTGTTTAAACCAACCTGTGGCGTTATGACAGATATGATTTTGACTAACGAGCCCCGGCTTGACGGGAGCCGAGCGTTCAATTATGGATGAGCTAATTATCCGAGCGCATCGCGTCTAGATCGCAGGGACGGCTCCACTTCTCTTCCCCGGAACGGTCCAGCCTGCTAGTTAGGATAATTAATGAAACCCTGCTCTTGCATTATTTTGGTAGGCACAAATAATCACTTAATTTCACGATTCAATATCCACTTGCTGTGCCAGTGGACGGACCCGTGGCAGGTGGAGGAACCCGGCGGGGATCGTGGGCCCTCCTGGGTTGGGGCGCACCTTCAGGCATGTCCTGGGTTGGTGAAAGCCCCTCATGGGTTGGAGCTATGCTGGCGGATGCCCCTCTGTCTTCATTTGCAGAGGGGACTTTTCCCCAGCTTTGCAGAGTTCCCTGTGGCCACCAGCTGCGTGGAACAAGCCACACAAGGTTTGGGACAGAGAAATTTGAAGTCCTTGAAGCCTCATTGTCCAAAGCCTGCCTCAGGCTGGTGGCCGCAGTGCAGGCTGTTGGCTGGATTTTCACCTGGTTAGGACTTGCACTTCCGGGTGTATCCTCCCTCTCCTTCCACCTTCAGAAAGCGCAGCCAGAATTGCCTTCCTTTCTTAGTTTACAAGGTAACAATAGCGGCTGTGTGGGCATTGAGCTATTTCACATGTGTAGTCTCTCTTAGTCTTGAATGCATTCAAGATAGGCGATGTGCAAATGAACAAATTCAGGCAGAGAGGAGGGAACAATTTGTTCAGTCTCTCAAAGCTCTGAGCATTAAAACCTGAAGTAGCTCTGAGATTGTCAGACTTTCAACCCCCTCTCCTAATGATCTCATTATGGCCCCTGCAGCGTGGCAAGGTACCTGATGGTGAGCTGGCCAGGTGCTAAAGAACAGGGCTCTTTCTACCCTCAAGTCTGCACTGGGTGAGGAAGCTTCCTGCTGCTGCACTGAAGACATGAGTAAGTCTTTAGGAATCACTGTACATTGGCTCTAAAAGTTGAGAACGATCAGTAGATCATGTTTAGATCTTTTAGATTCTCAAGTATTATTCACTACATAGCCATGTAGTGTACTATGGTCTCTTCTTTGTATAGATTTTTCTCCCTGGTTATTCCAATTCCCCCTTTTTCCCTGCACAATCTGACATTAGCATGTCCTTAACTTTCTCTAGCCTCCCTGTAATAGTAACAAACGCCTGGGTTTTTATCTTAAAATAACAAAATCAACAACATAATGTCCTCCAGTTCCACTAATTTCTCTGTAAGTGATTGGATATTATTCTTTTTTATGGCTGAATAATATTCCATTGTGTGTGCATACCACATTTCATTTATCCACTCATCTACTGATGGCCATTTGGGCTGCTCCCGAATCTTGTTTTCTTTTTTGTGCATAGTGCCGCAGCCATCATGGGTGAGCAGGTGTCTCTTCAATATGCTGATATTGCTTCCTTTGTATGTACACCCGGAAGTGAGAAGGTTGGATCTTACATTGGCTAAGTCAGATACAGACACAGATACAGATACAGAATGTTCTCTCTCACAAGTAGATGTTTCAAAAGTCTATCAGGGCTGGGGATTTAGCTCAGTGGTGGAGTGCTTACCTAGCATGCATGAGACCCTGGGTGCTATCCTCCGCACCTCAGAGAAAATCAGTCATAATGTATGATCGTGGTGAGTGGGGCTGGGCACGGTGGGGGAGAGGGGATTGGATAACACAGCTCTGTGGAAGGAATAAGTCCCACAATTCCACAGCACAACGGGGCGCTGCAGCTCACAGGAATCTGCTATGCACTTTATGAGGAGCTGGGAGCGGGGAGCTGGACGGCGCCAGACACAAAGTGTTGCTAAGGAGACGGAAGCGCTCGCTTCCAGGATCGGGTCGGTACATACCGTCCCGTGCACTGAAGTATCGCACGGTGCCCCACAGGCAGGCACAATTGTCATATGTTAATCAAAAACTTAAAATATTACACATGGGAAGATGGGAATGTTAATTACTGTGACTTGAACTCTATACATTGTGTACCACACGTACTTTGTAAATCTGTATTCCTCTGATAATAATGAATAAAACAAGAAGAATTAACTCCTCTGAGAAGCCGCCTTCTGCCAGCTCAAGCCAGAGGCTGCGTTCTGGGCTGGCTGTTCCATCCATATCTCGGGGTGTCCTTCACTTCTCCTCGAAGTTGGGGCCACAGATTTCTCACTTAAGTCTGTTTTGTCTTGCAGGGAGTGGGAAGAGTACATCCTAAAGTAAGTTTATTTTTTCTTGTTGTTGTTGTTAGGTGCCGTCGAGTCTGTATCCGACTCACAGTGACCCTATGTACAACTGGTGAAATACTATTGTCAGTGCTTCTCTGCTGTTCATAGGGTTTTCAGTGGTGGATTGATTTTTGGGAGTGGGATTACGGGTCTGTCTCCCAAGCCTACAGCACCTGGTGTTCCCAGGCAGTCTCCCATCCAAGGACTAACCAGGCCCGACCATGCTTAGCTTCCAAGATCTGACAGGATTGGAGGCCACAGGGCTATGGCTGCAGGCTTTTCTTTCTCAGTAAGCTTTTAATTTTAAAAGTTTAAATGTACAGAGGAGTGGGGAAGATGGCCAGTCAGCCCCTACGTCCCCACACCCAGATCTCCACTGCACACTGTAGGGTACAACTGTCACCCATGAGCCAACATCCACACATTAATTTTTATTATTATTTTTATGTTTTTGCGTACTTGAGGGTTGAACCCAAGGCCTTGCACCTACTTTGCAAGTGCTCTACCACTGAGCTGCACTCTCGGTCCATTTTTTTTTTTCATTTTTCATTTTGAGACAGGGTCTCTATGTTACACAGGCTGCCTCTGGTCTCAGACCTGTGTCTCCTGCCTCCGCCTCCCAAGTTGCTGGAACTATAGGCGTGCGGCACCGCGCCTGGCCGCACGTTATTTTAAAGTGAAGTCTTTTCTTCCCAGATGTCCTTAGTTTTCGCTCATGTCCTTTTCCTCGCCTGGGAGCCCCGCAGAACTCCACACCCACCCTCACCCCTCAGCTGTCCTCTGGCGCCTCTCGCGGTGATCGATTCTCAGTGTCTCGGGGTTTTGCTGACCTTGATGGTTTTGAGGAGCCCTGGCCAGATGCTGCCCAACTGCCCCTGGATGGGGACGTCCTGATGTTTTCCCTGTGATTAGCCTGGGTTTTCCGGAGACCACAGAGGCGAAGAGCCATTTTCACCACGTCACAGCGGGCTCCTCACTAATCAGTGACCGTGACCACCTGGCGGAGGAGGCTGCCATGTCCCCACGGAGAAGCGACAGCGGCCGTTCAGAAGCATTGGTCCTTGTTTTCCCTTTACGGTGGCCTGTCTTGTGCTTCCCGTGGTCTCTCCTGCAAATGGCTCTGTTGTCGGTGTGGGTGGCCCGGAGCACGAGGGAGGCGCCATGACATGGGGGAGATCGACCTTGGCCTGGGCTGGCCTTTGCTTTGCAGCTGGTCAGGCCACTCTGGTCGTCTTTGGCTGGGGTTCCATTCCTTCCTGGCCATTCCTTCTGTCTGTCCTTCCCCAGCTTGGTTCTCTCTCAGGCTCTCGGCACCGTTCACACAGCGATGGAGGTGTCGCCCTGCTGCCACCTCCGATGGGCAGCCTTGCTCTTGCATAATGCAGGGCACCAGGTGGTTTTATGCCCCCTGCCATGAGCCACATGCTGGATGCTGATATTCTGCCCACCTGGCTGCTGCCAGGACCCATAGCCAAGGCAGCAAACTCTGCCAGTGCCTGGGGCCAGGAGCAGCTGCAAGAATCAAGTCTCAAGGCTTTTGCCTGTGAGGTATACATGATGTGAACCTTGAGAGAAAGAGTTCTGCTTGGGAAGGATGTCTACATTAAAATGTATCTTCACTCAGGCCCTCTAAATCCCATAGGTCCTGCTATAAAGAATCTCGACCTGGCGGCATGCGCGGCGCCCTCTACATGAGTGCGGCAGTGAGGCCGCTTGGCTTCCGCCGTGAGCCCCTCTTCCTGCCAGGACACTGGGTTTTGGGTGTCCATGGGTCAGGGGGCCATGTGGGGAGGTCGGATGTTCCCAGAAGGACGATTGTGGAAATTCCTTCCTCCGTGGGTCCTAGACAGCGTCTCCTCTTGGTGCTGTTGTTGCTGTTAGGTGCCATCGAGTCGAGTCCGACTCAGCGACCCTCATAGGGTTTTCAATGGCTGACTGTTTCGGGATTGCCTTGGGAGTGGATTGCTACGTCCTTCTTCCATTTTTGCGATGCTAGGAATTGAACTCCGGACCTCAGAGACTACAAAGCAGTGCTCTATCAACGGAGCTAAGTATCAGCTTACAGGTGGCCCTTGTTATTGTTGTTGTTAGGTGCCGTGGAGTCGTGTCAGACTCATAGCGACCCTCATAGGGTTTTCAATGGCTGACTGTTTCGGGATTGCCTCGGGAGTGGATTGCCAGGTCCTTCTTCCATTTTTGTAGTGCTGGGAACCCAACTCAGGACCTCTGAGACTGTAGAGCGGCGCTCTACCAACTGAGCTAAATCCCAGCCCTGGTGCTGATGTAGTTGGTGATATGCGTAGCTCATGCCGTGGGAGCCCCAGGCGCCTGGCCCTTCCTCCTGCTTGCTCTTTGGGTCCACACCTCAGTCTTTTGGGGTGGGAACAACTTCTTGGCCCTTTTCTGGGGGAGAGACTGCACTCGGACAGGACGGAGCAGCAGCTGTCCAGGGAGCCGACATGCGTGAGGAATTTCTGTTCCACTTGGGCACATGGCACCCACGTGCCAGATTCCAGCATCTCTGTGGCGCTGGCCAGCCCTGGCCTTAGGTAGCTGTGCGACCTGGGGTCTTGACGGGGCCAGTGTGACCTGCATTTGGCTAGAGTGGGCATCTCCTTACGTGAGAAAATGCAGCCAGTTGAGCTGGAATTCAGCGTCGTGCTGTGGGGCCGCCTAGGGCCCAGCTCTGAGGGTCCCGTCCAGAGCCAGTGCTGGGGCGTGGGCACCGGTCTCCAGTGGAAGACGCTCCCTGGAGAGAGGCCATTACCGTCTGTGGGCTGAGTGCTTACGGTGTGAGGGAGGGGGCTCAGTGTTGTGGACCAGCCCCACCCTTCCAACAAAGAGATGGGCACTGCGTTCCCTTCCCAGGGAGAGCGGGGGCCTCATGGTCTGTTCTCGGGGCGCACGGCACTGTGGAACACGGCAGAGAGGGGAAGGAACAAGCACTTGTGTAAACACTGCCTGTTACTTCTAAGGTTGACAGGAATGAAGACCATGGGGACTCAGGGTGGTGGCTTCCAGTGGACGCTGGGTCCTGAGGTGTCCAGTGTGTGGGCAGAGGAGACAGCGAGGGTCTGGTTTGCCAGTTCCTGGCCAGCAAGGAGCAGAAGAAATGTCTCCAAGGCAGTGGGTGGAGCAGAGCTCTCGGCCCCCCAAGAAGACAGCAGCTCCCTCTACTGTGGAGGAGCCGTCTCACGACTCCTGAGCACCAAGATGCCAGCGGGCGGTCCAGGGTTCACACCGTGCTCTTCCACGGGGTGCTTCAGGCATCATCCTCGGGTCACTGAGGTTGTGTGGGAAAGGAGAGAGAGAGAGAGAGAGAGAGAGAGAGAGAGAGAGAGAGACAGAGAGAGAGAGAGACAGAGAGAGAGAAGGTGGGGAGAGAATGTACAGAGAGAGAGAGAGGGAGAGAGAGAACAGAGACACAGAAATAGGGAAGAGGGGGAACAGAGAGAGGCAGAGAGAACAGACACAGAGAGAGATAGGGAGGAAAGAGAGAAGAGAGAGAAATGGAGAGAGAGGACAGAGAGAGAGAGAGGGAGAGAGAGATAGGCAGGAGAGAGAACAGAGAGAGATGGAGAGAGAGACAGAGAGGAGAGAGAGAAAGAGAGAGAGAGAGGCAGGAGAGAGAACAGAGAGAGATGGAGAGAGAGACAGAGAGAGAGAGGAAGAGAGAGGCAGGAGAGAGAACAGAGAGAAATGGAGAGAGAGAGAGGAGA
>VMDO01033891.1:0-17511 GCA_007922755.1 Pedetes capensis | reverse complement strand
GAAACAATCAGCCATTGAAAACCCTACAAATAGCAGAGCCAGTGGGCATGGAGGAGTTTAGGGGAGTGTTTTGTTCTATTGTATACAGGGTCACTATGAACCAGACCCCACTTGATGACACCTAACAACAATAATATCTACAAAGATCCAATTTCCAAATAAGGTCCCATTCACAAGGATAGAGTTAGGGCTAGAACATACTTTTTGGTGGGCACAATTCAACCCCCATTCCTGGGTGTGTGATCTCTGATCAAGTGATATCAATGAGAAAAGAGAGGTAGGGGGAGATGATAAGGTATTCTGAGGACAGATTCAACTGACCCTCTTGCTAGGATTTTGAGTGAAGAGAAGGAGAGAATGATGACTATAGATTGTGAGCTTGGTTGTATTTATGTTAGAAAACTCTTGCATATTACTGGGCAACTGCTAAGTGGCTCTTGCAGGAGCCAGTGGAGCAGCAAATGAGTTCCATGAGTATGGGTGCCATATTGTCTTGTCTCTACCCTAAGTATGTAGGCTTTCCACAATATCCAGGCAGGAGAGAGTGTTGAGGAAAGAAAGGAGCAAGTGAACTTAGGGAAGGAGAGAGAGAGAGAGAGAGAGAGAGAGAGAATGGAAGAAATGTGGGGATCTGGTAGGTGTGGTGGTTAGTTTTATAGGTCTACTTGAATGGGCTAGACAGACAACTGGTAAACCATTATTTCTGGGTGTGTTTGTGAGAGTGTTTCTGGAAGAGATTAACATTTGAATCAGTCAGGTGAGTAAAGAAGATCCACCTTCACCAGTGTGGGTAGGCATCACCAAGCCACTGAAGGTGCCCACAGAAGAAGAAGGGGAAGGAGGGTGAGTTCTCCCTCTTTCCCTTCATGGACTGGCATGACCATCTTCTCCTGACCTGAAAGGTCAGAGTCCCCAGTCTTGTGATTTTGGACTCCAGAACTTATGCCAGTGGATGTCTTGATTCTCCAACCTTCAGATTCAACTGAATTATACCACAGGATTTCCTGCTTCTCCAGTTTCCAGAGAGCCAGAGACAGTGGGAATCTTGGTCTCCATAATCACATGAGCCAATTCCTGTGATAAATCTCTTCTTATATTTATCTCTGGATGTATTAGTCCCTCTGTGCTGCTATGACAAAATACCCATGACTGGGTAAGTCATGTTGTTGTTGTTAGGTGCCATCAAGTCGGTATCCAACTCATAGCGACCCTCATAGGGTTTTCAATGGTTGACTGTTTCGGGATTGCCTTGGGAGTTGATTGCCAGGTCCTTCTCCCATTTTTGCAGTGCTGGGAATTGAACTCAGGACCTCAGAGACTGCAGAGCAGTGCTCTACCAACTGAGCTAAATCCCAGCCCAGGCAGGTAAGTCATAGAGAGCAGAAATTTATCCTTCACAGTTCTGAAGGCTGGGAAGCCCAAGGGTGAGGAACCAACAGTTCTAGTACCTGGAAAACACCTGCTCTACTGATGGTTTCTCCTTAGGGTGGCATCTTCACATGGTGGAAGAGGAAAACCAACTTCAAGTAATTCCCTCTGGTCCTTTCATCATACATGAATCCCCTCCTAAGGGTGGAGCCATCATGACTTAGTCATTTCTCAAAAGTCCCCACTTCTTAACACCAGAACACTGGGGATTAAGTTTTAACCTGACTTTTGCAAGGGCACAGTCAAACCATGGCACTATGTTGTTGTTGTTAGGTGCTGTCAAGTCGGTGTCCAACTCATAGCGACTCTACGTACAACAGGTGAAACACTATTGTCAGTGCTTCTCTGCTATTCATAGGGTTTTCAATGGCTGCTTGTTTTTTGGGAGGGGGTTGCCAGGTCCTTCTCCCAAGCGTATAGCACCTGGTGTTCCCAGGCAGTCTCCCATCCAAGTACTAACCAGGCTGACCCTGCTTAGCTTCCGAGATCTGATGGGATCGGACGCCACAGGGCTACAGCTGCAAACCTATAGCACTACATACATCCTATTTTCTCTGTTTCTCTGGAGAATCCTAACACAGAAGAGGAAAACACTTTTTTAAAGAGAAAATAAGACTTTGGTGTCAATAATGCTTCGCATATGTTCTTGATTCCCAAGAGTCATCTGGAAATAGGTTGCCACAGCACAGGCGGATATCTCAGATCCATTTGGAATCTGGGGTATACATAAATGATAGGAACAACAATGGCGCTCAGGAGGGGAATGATGGATTCCTTACCCGGGGGGAGAAAAAAAAAGAATAAAATGGGATCCCGGCACACAAAGGTTTCTGCTGCATTCCGACCTTAAATCTCATCCTGTCTGCTTTTCTAGACGCTGCTGACAGCTCAGGTGAAATGAACCTGAGCTCCAGGACCTTGAACCCCCCCGCAGGTCCTCCGTGTCCCATGGATGTCATAAAGAGACTCACGTTAGCTTTCAGCCTCCCCCCTGTCTGAGAAGCTGAAGTCATAAAGTCACAGTGAGTTATTTACTTTTTATTGCCCCGGATGAAATTGGACTGAAAATATACTTAGAGCTTTCACATTGTAATTGTGACTAATTACACTCAGCCTCATAAAATAGCAAAGCGGCACCCGAGGCCAAATTAGATGAAGGTGGGGCTGCGTTTCACAAAAGCAGATTTACTAACCTGTCCACGCTCTGTGTCTGCGGCACGCATCGGCTTATTGTCTGGCAGAGACAGATGCGTGGGGGTGTTGGGGAGACTCAGTCAACTCTTGACAGGAGAGCACGCGGGTCTCTCTTCCAGCCGTCGGAGTGGTCGGAGTCCGAGTTCAGCGCGTTCATTTTGGCTGATGCAATGCGACCGGCATGGTCTATGCAGTGCTCTTATGTGGGGGTGGCCTAAGGCAAATTGTAGAGACGCAGCCTTTGGTGTGTGTGTGTGTGTGTGTGTGTGTGTGTGTGTGTGTGTTTTCTGTGTGTTATGATGTTTTGACATCTTACACAACCTTTAGCTCCCTCCCGGGGCTAGTGGATTTCTAGTGCCAGCAACGGCTCAGCCAGGAGCATGCCTTGGATCTGTGAGCTAACCAAACCGACCTCCTCCATCTGGCCTGTCTGCCCCAAGAGGCAGTGAGCACAACCAGCCCTCTGGATCTGTGAGTTCTGCATCTGTTGGTTCAACCAACAGTGATTTGACAATGTTTTTAGAAATTGCATCTGAACCGGGCATGGTGGTGCAAGCCTGTCATGCCAGCACTTGGAAGCCTGAGGCAAGAGGATTGGCACAAGTTCGAGGCCAGCTTGGGGTGTGTGTGTGTGTGTGTGTGTGTGTGTGTGTGTGTGTGTGTGTAGTGAATTATTCTGGGACAGCCTGAGCTACACAATGAGACTTTATCTCAAAAATCAATTAAATAATGAATTAAAAAGTATCTGTACTGAACATGTAGAGATTTTTATCTTGTTATAATTCCCTAAACCATACAATTCCCTGAACCATTTCCGTACTGACACGACTTTTGCATTGCATCAGGCATTATAAGTCTGCAGCCATAGCCCTGTGGCATCGGATCCAGTCAAATCTCAGAAGCTAAGAAGGGTTGGGCCTGGTTAGTACTTGGATGGGAGACCGCTGGGGAACACCAGGTGCTGTAGGCCTGGGAGATGGGCCCAGCAACCCATGCCCAAAAATCAATCCACCATTGAAAACCGTATGAATAGCAGAGAAGCACTGACAATAGCGTTTCGCCTGTTGTATGTAGGGTCACTATGAGTTGGATACCGACTGGATGGCACCTAACAGCAACAACACACTTTCTACTGCCTGCAGCCATACCACTGAGGCATCCAATCTGTCAGATCTCGGAAGCTAAGCAGGGTCAGACCTGGTTAGTACTTGGATGAGAGACCACCGGGGAACACCAGGTACTGTAGGCTTGGGAGAAGGACCCGGCAACCCACTCCCAATCAATCTGCCATTGAAAACCCTATGAATAGCAGAGAAGCACTGACAATAGTGTTTCACCTGTTGTTCGTAGGGTTGCTATGAGTCAGATATTTTATAAAAGATCTAGAGATGATTTAAAGTACATAGAAGGACATGCATAGGTTATATGAAAATTCTACACCATTTTATATAGGGGCTAGAGGGTCTGTGGATTCTGGTATTCACGAGGGGTCCTAGAACCCATCACCCACAGATGCAGAGAAACAACTGAGTTCATCTGTCTCCACCATCCCAAAGCCAGGGATGAAGCCACTGTGAGCACTGCCATAGCTTGGCACTCAGCAGAACAACTTAAACCAGCCAGGCTCAAAACATTCACCTGAGGTCCCTAAGGAAACCCCACAGAGGCTCTGGCCTCATGCTTGGCACTTGCTCCCGTCTTCTGCCACCTGACCAGACTTGTGCCTTCCCGAATGGCTCTGCATGGTGCTCTGTGCTGTGCCTCCCGTGGCCAGTACCTGTGAGTGGAATTAGCAGTTTCCTGAGCCTCTGCTGCATCTCCTCAGGTGGCTGCACCTGGACCATTACACGAAAGAATACCAAGCAGCCAGACTCATTCGTGCTGAGCAAATGAAGCAAGCGCCTTTTGAAGGCTTATGTGCAAAATGCTGGGGATAATTGCGGAAAGGGGCTGGGATTTAGCTTAGTTGGTTGAGCATTGCTCTGCAGTCTCTGAGGTCCTGAGTTCGATTCCCAGCACCACTGCAAAAATGGGAGAAGGACATGGCAATCCACTCCCAAGGCAATCCCAAAACAATCTGCCATTGAAAACTCTATGAGGGTCGCTACGAGTCGGACACAACTTGACGGCACCTAACAACAACAATTGCGGAAAACCAAATACAGAGGGAACCTCCCTCAGGAACTCCAAGTCTGATAACAAAATAAAATATGTACACAAATAACAAGATGGGGAGTGCTAAGTGCCTGTGATGAGCCCAAAATAGGGGCTGTTGAAGGGACCTAGCTGTTAGCACCCTTCTACCTGGTGCCTTTCCTGGGCCCCCAGATCACTGGCTGAGACATAACACAGGGCCTACAAGGGAGCTGATTTCCTGAGTAAGGTCAAAAAACAATCTCACCTCCAAAGAAACCACTGTCATCGTGAGGTTCCGGATCCTTTGTACATCTTTAAGGCCCATTCACCTATAAAAGGACCTGGTACATAGTTGCCCTCAGGAAATACTGGCGGAAGTGAATTGATCTTTACATTTTTCAATGGGAAGGAAATGTGTTATCTGTGGATTGTTGTTGTTGTTGTTAGGTGCTGTCAAGTCGGTATCCGACTCATAGCGACCCTCTGTACAACAGGGGAAACACTATTGTCAGTGCTTCTCTGCTGTTCATAGGGTTTTCAATGGCAGATTGATTTTTGGGAGGGGATTGCCAGGTCCTTCTCCCAAGCCTGCAGCTTCTGGTGTTCCCAGGCGGTCTCCCATCCAGGTACTAACCAGGCCCGACCCTGCTTAGCTTCCGAGATCTGACGGGATCGGATGCCACAGGGCTATGGCTGCAGGCCATCTGTGGATAGAAGAAGTAATTCTAAAATCCAATTGTTATCCCCCATCCCAGAGCTGAAGACTTTCACTTATGTTAATTAAATTTGATATTTTGCAAATGTCTCTGTCCCTGGAAGAATGAGTTATGTAGAACGTGTCTCCTGGCTCTTTCTAAGTTAACGAAGACTGCCATGATGAATCTGTAAGCACTTATAAGAATCTTCACATCCAGCTAAGGGAGGTGGGGTACGCCTGTAAAAATCCAAGCACTAGGGAGGTTGAGTCAGGAGGATCAACATGAGTTCAAGGCCAACCTGGTCTACATGGAGAGTTCCAGGGCAGCCTGGGCAACACAATGAGGCCCTGTCTCAAAAAGCCAAAACAGAGCAAAACAAGAAACAAAACAAAAACCAACCCAAAAAAGATAAAGTTTAAAGTTAAAAAAAAAAGAACCTTCACATCTAAAAACATCCCCCCAAAACAAAAAATATTAAGTGATGGTGAAGATGTGGAGAAACAGGATCCCTGATGCACTGCTCTTCAGAATACAAAATGTTGCAGCCACTGTGGAAAACATCATGGCGGTTTCTAAAAAACTTAAATGTAGAATCACCACACAATTCAGAATTCCACTGTTCCTAGCATTATTATTCACAATAGCGCAAAGGTGGAAGCAACCAACTGTCCTTCAACAGGTGAGTAGACAAAGCATAGTTATGCGCATAATGGAATATTACTCAGCCTTGAAAGGGAAGGAATTTTTGATGCCTGCGATAGCATGCATGAATCGTAAGGACATTATGTTAAGCAAAAGGACAAATAGTATATAATCTCCCCATATAGAGTGTCTCGAGTAGTCAAACTCATAGAGACAAAAAGTACAATTGTGGCGGCCACGAGCTGGGGCAGGAAGGAATGGGAAATTATTGTGTAATGGGGACATAATTTTATTCTAGAAGATAGAAGAAGGTTCTGGTGTTGGGTGGGAGTGATGATTGACTTCCAATGTGAATGCGCTTAATGCCATGAAAGTATACACTTAAAATGGTTAATATGACCAATTTGGTATTATGTATATTTTACCACAATTTTTTGCAAAATTACAATTAGAAAAAGATCTAGGTACACAGTAAAGTTCCAACATATATTAAAAGTGGAAGTAAAATAATCAGGAATTCAGTACCACCCACTTTCTGTACTCAGTGAAATGGAAGATAAAAGCAAAATGAATGTCTGTATTTGGAATTATAAGTAAATCTAGATTTTTTATATAAAAGCAGGCACGAATAAAAGTAGCAAGTCTTGGGGAGCTCTGAAATAGAAATCTCTAAGCTCTATGTTGGTAGTGTTAGATGTAGTCCAGTTGGTATCCGACTCATAGTGACCCTACGTACAACAGGGGAAATGGTATTGTTAGTACTTCTCTGCTATTTATAGGATTTTCAGTGGCTGATTATTTTTTGGGATTGGGTTTCTGGATCCTTCTCCTAAGCTTACAGCACCTGGTGTTCCCAGGTGGTCTCCCATCCAAATGCTAACCAAGCCCAACCTTGCTTAGCTTCCGAGATCTGATGGGATCTGACACGAAAGTGTAATGGCTGCAGGTCTACTAAGTCTTATATCAAATGAAAATTTTTGTTTTAACCAAAAGCAGAGATATTAACAGTTCATGTTCAGATAAATAATCTGCTGAGCTCATGGGTCTACTCAGCACTTACCTAGGACAAGAAATAACAAGAGATTATGCAAGTTTTAAAAAACTACGTTTATTTGAATGGGGGTGGGGGGTGAGGGCTTATTGTACTTAATATTTCCCAACCTCGTACGTAGTATCCTCTCTGAAACATGCAACTAGCTCTGGCTTTGCCCTCTTTGGTCTTTAGGGTCTATAGGGTCTTTAAGAGCATGTCATAGGAAGAGAAGATTCATCACTCCTATCAGTGAGGAATTGGAAAAAGTAAAAACGCAAATGCATGTGACGTAGACCAATGATAAAAAGTGCTATCCTGGGCATAATTGTGGCAAGAAACGAATGGTGTGCTCAAGCCACGTGACTGGGTTGAGCTTACTGAAGGCTGATTTACCAACGCGGGTGTGGGGCTAAGGAAAACCAGCAGAGGATGTTGAAGCACCCATGGACAGCACTCACAGGAGAACCCTTACCTCCCCTTGGACTGAGAGGACTACATGGAGAGAGGTCTCCAGAACCCATGGAGAGGACTGTAGGACAATGGCTTCTACAATGGCGTGCAGCCGCTGCCAACCTGTGGTCTGAGGAGAGCATCAATGCTCTGCCCCTTCTATCCTCCTGCCCAAGCTTCCTCTGGTGCTTCCATGGGCCAAGTCTCACAGGAAGGCAGAGGGCAGAGGAGCCTAGATAGTGCCATTCACAGACCTCAGCCCCCAGGGGCTCAGAACATGCTAGAGAAGGGGCAGGGGTCTGGAGGGACCAGCTCAGAATGCCTAACATGTGCTACTGTGTTTTACATGGTGCTGCTAAACTGGGGTCACTACCACATTATGTTTTAAAATACACTTCACCAAAGCTTATTGTTATGACTTAACTTTGGTTTGTATCTGTGATGGTTAATTTTACATGTCAGCTTGATTAGGCCACAAAATGCTCCTGGCAGGTGAAACATGGTTTCTGAGCTTGGGTTTCTGGAAGGGATTAGCACCTGGATCGATACACTGAGTAAAGAAGATCCACCCTCAGCAGTGTGAGCAGTGTCATCCAATTCCCTGTGGCCTGAACAGACCAGGAATAGAAATTTCTCTCTGTTGACCCAAGCAGGGCTCTTGGTCTCCCCTTAGGACCTCTGGTTCTCAAGCTTTGACTTAGACGGCAGTCTACAACATTGGCTTCCCAGCCCTCAGGCCTTTGAATTACATCCCCAGCTTTCTTAGGGCTCTAGCTTTTAGGCAGCATATCACTGGACTTTCAACTGCCATAATCACACAAACCAACACCATATGATAAATCTTTTTATTGGTTCTGGTGTTCCGCAGAGCCCTGGGTAATACGCATCTACACATTCCCTCAGGAGAAATAAAGTCATTAAATATGGAAAAGAGTAGGGAGAGAAAGAACTGAGTCACTCAGAATGACAGTACAGCTGGCCACCGTGTATCATAAAGGACAATTCTAAATTGTTTATGAATGAGAACTGTACAAAGAAAATGACTAGTCATCCGCACTCACATAAAATATTTCATGGGAGTTTTAGTCCCATGCTCACTTCTTCTTTAATTTAACCATCATTACGTTGTACATTTATCATCTGGAGTTTTTAGTGGTTCGCAATTCTCTGTTGGCAGCCAGACTCCTGTCTGAGGAAGTGTCTGAGCCAGGCTATATTTTCCACGATGACTTTCTGAGGAAGCATTGCAGCTTGAGAATGTGAGCTACTCAGAAGCAATGTTTGTATGGGAAGCAATGGTCTAAGCATTTGTTAACTGTCTGCGGAGCGTAGGAAAGCACATTCACAGTAGGTGCTAGGCAGGTGCCATCTTGAATGAAGTCCCTTTCTCTCAAGAGAAAAAGACGGGTCAGATTTCTTCACTGCTGCTCATCAGGTAGGCTAAGGAAACACATGAAGAAATGACCGGTCAGCTTCACTGCTCCATTCTCATTTTCCACAATTTGCTCTTTAGATCTAAGGGAACCTTTAACAATGGCCCCTCCAGGCATTCTGAAGATGGTGCCTCCTCCAGCCCAACATCTGTAGCCCCTTCCTCCAAGCTCCATTGATCTGGGATAGATAAAGGCTACCATCTTGCCTGATGCAACATAGCTCTGAAAGATGGTCCCATCTGCCATCTCCCCATGGATTGATTGGCTAAGGTTCCTGTTGTCCACACATCCCAGCACCATGTCCCTTACCCCTGACGCTGCCCTGTATTCTCTCCACTGTAGATGTTGACCCCAAAAGCAATCCCTAATAAATCTAATCTGCATGCTAATCTCCAATTCACCTGCAGCCATAGCCCTGTGGCATCTGATCCTGTCAGATCTCAGAAGCTAAGCAGGGTTGGGCCTAGTTAGTACTTGGATGGGAGATCGCCTGGGAACACGAGGTGCTGTATGCTTGGGAGAGAGACTCGGCAACTCACTCCCAAAACTCAATCTGCCACTGAAAACCCTATGAACAGCAGAGAAGCACCGACAATAGTGTTTCCCCTATTTTACGTAGGGTCGCTATGAGTCAGATAGTGACTTGATGGCACCTAAGAACAACAACAACAATCTCTAGTTCAGAGTGCTTTCTGGGAACCCAGACCACAGCAATCACAAAGCCACAGGCCTACTCTGTTAGCTGTTGTCCAATTGTGCTTTTACATAAGTTGAAGAATAGCATATATCTAAATATGTGTTAAAATCTCCATGACAGTTCATTTTTTGTCAACATGGCCAGGCTTTAGAAAGCCCTCATTTAATCAAATACTAATCTAGGTGTTGGGGCTGAGATTTAGCTCAGTGGGTAGAGCGCTGCGCTGCAGTCTCTGAGGCCCCGAGTTCAATTCTCAGCACAGCAAAAATGGGAGAAGAGCCTGGCAATCCACTCCCAAGGCAATCCCGAAGCACTCAGCCATTGAAAACCCTATGAGGGTCGCTATGAGTCAGATACCGACTTGACGGCACCTAACAACAACAACAACAATCTAGGTGTTGAGCTGGGGTTTAGCTCAGTTGATAGGGTGCTGCTCCACACTCTCTGAGGACCCTGGTTAGATCCCCAGTGCCATAAAAATGGGAGAAAGACATGGTAATCTATTCCCAAAACAATCCTGAAACAATCAGCCATTGAAAGCCATGAGGGTTGTTATGAGTCGGACCTGACTCAATAGCTTCAAACAATAACAAGCAGTCTAGGTGTTACCGTCAAGGTATTTTGAAGGTGTGGTTAACATCTATAACTGGATAGCTTTAGTGGAAGACAAGAGATTCCCTGGAAAGATTGTGAGATGGAAGCAGCCCCTGTGAGATGAAGTGAGACTGTGGAGTCAAATCTGGGAATAGCGCCCATATCTTGTTGTTTAGAGGCAACTAACAAGTGAACAGGGGCTGGGATTTAGCTCAGTTGGTAGAGCACCACTCTGCAGTCTCTGAGGTCCCAAGTTCGATTCCCAGCACCGAAAAGATGGGAGAAGGACGTGGCAGTCCACTTCCAAGGTAATCCTGAAACAATCAGTCATTGAAAACCCTATGAGGGTTGCTATAAGTCAGACACGAATTGATGGCACCTAACAACAACAAACAAGTGAACAAACTTCCTAACAGAGGTGACGGCCAACTTTGGAGCAGAGACAATGAGGATCTTATCTGGAGAGACTGAGCAGAAGAGAGAGATCTCCCTCAGACAATGGCATCCAGTGTCCCAGCGGAGCTAAAGAAGTTTTATCACAGAGGTAAATCCAACACTCACTGCCCTGCAGAGTAGGCAGGCGTCAAGTAGGGTCTAAACCATGAGCAATGACTCTGTGAACACAGCAGACAGCCTTTGGCTGTGGGGTCCAAACCATGAGCAATGACTCTGTGAACACAGCAGACAGCCTTTTGAGGGATGGAGGCTAATTAGAAGTGCTTTCACCTGTATTTGCCACTGGACACCCTAGCTAGGGAGCTACTGAGCCCCAGGAACCCTTCATTCAAGCCTAGCCCCCAAATAGAAGGGCAGCTATGGGCGCTGTGGAACTAGTCTGAGAAAATCTCACAGGCACACCCCCTGGGGGAGTGGTTTCCTCAAATGGTTCAACCACAGGGTGGGTTTGGGACTTCACCGTGAGAAATGGTGAGTCCAGCAGGTAGGCGGGAGCTGAGAGCAGGAGAAGGAACTTTGTATGTGGCCGTGGCACAGCGCAGACCTTGGAGCCTGGATGCTGCAGAGGGTGCAGAATTCTGATCGTCTGCAAGACTCCAGGGCTGCCGAGAAGATTACCCCACAGGCACACTGAGTGAATGTTAACATCTACTTACACCCGAAAAGCTGTTCTGATCTGATGAAGACGGAAGACTGTTGATGTTAGGTGCCCAGCCATAGCGACCCTATGTAAAACAGAACGAAACTCCGACACTGCCCGGCACCATTGTCAGTGCTTCTCTGCTATTCGTAGGGTTTTTAATGGCTGATTGTTTGGGGAGTGGGCTGCCAGGTCCTTCTCCCAAAGAAGGAAGGCAGCAATTGTGTATTTATAATTTTTTTCTTTTCTTTCTTTTTTCGTCATCTTTGTTTTTCTTTCATTCTTTACATTCTCTTTCCCATGAACTCCCTTTCCTCTTTTCATCTCTATTTATCTGAAATCCTTCACCTCCCACCCCGACCTTGGATGATCTCATTATTGTTCTTAATTGCCTAACTTTCTTTGGCATCAACGTGTTACAAATCAGCTTATCTCTATTTACTAAAGCAACAGACACCTTTATCCCTATTAAACAATCAAAGTAGTAGATACATAAATCTTAATTCAGAAGCACACTAAAAATGAAATACTCAGATACTGGGATGCTTCCACACAATCATGACCCCTCAGGAATTGAAATTAAGAAAGCAGGCAAGATATATCTGTTAGACTAAGAATTTAAAACTCTTCTCATAAAATGATAACCGATCTTAAAGAAAACACAGTTCAGCAGATAAATGTAGTCTGGGCACTCAACCAAAAAGTATCCAATCTAGAAAAGAAAATTTAATAGAGAACTTGAAACCTTGGGGAATAAAACAGAAATTTTGGAAATGGAATACATAATAAATCAAATAAAAACCATGGTAGAAAGCAACACTTGCAGACTGGAACAAGCAGAAGATAGAGTCTCAATGGTGGAAGATAAGGTCAAAGAGCTAAGCTACTCCCATATTAACAAGTAAAAAAATGAAGGAATGCAACCTGAATTTTCAAGAAATATGGGATAAGATGAAGAGATGCAATCTAAGAATTCACAGACTACAAGAAGGTGCAGAAGCTAAAACTAAAGGTTTAAAAAACCTTTTAAATGAAATAATACTAGAAAACTTCCAAAATTTAACTGAATAAATAGACACTCAAACAACACAGGGGTTCAGAACCCTGAACAGACCAGAGTTGGTCTTCTCTTCATCATGTTACTGTTGGAATGCTAAAACAGCAAAGTAAAGAAATAATTTTAAAGGCTGCAAGAGAAAAACACCAGCTTACGTATAAAGGTAACTCCATTAGAATAAACTCAAATCTCTCAACAGTAGCTCTAAAAACTAGGAAAGTATGGAATGAAATCTTTCAAGTCTTGAAAGCAAATAACTGTTAATCAAGAATTTTACAGCCAGCAGAGTTATCTTTCAAAATATATGGAGAAATAAAGATTTTTCAAGACAAAAACAAACTCAGACAATTCGTTATCACCAAACAAGCACTTCAGAAGATACTCAAAGAAGTTTTATGGACAGAAAAAGACAGACAGACCCAAATATGAGATTACAGGAATGAAAAAACATAGGCCCAAGAACACACATCAGCAAACCTCCAGTATAAACAGGGGAGAAATTAAGGATCAGTCAATATCCAAACCAATGACAATAACAACCAATAAATCTACATAAAACAACATATTGTACTAGATGTTGTTGTTGTTGTTGTTAGGTGCTGTTGAGTCGGTATCCAACTCATAGCAACCCTATGTACAACTGGCGAAACACTATTGTCAGTGCTTTTCTGCAATTCATCGGTTTTCAATGGCAGATTGATTTTTGGGAGTGGGTTGTCGGGTCCTTCTCCCAAACTGTACTAGATAATAGCCCTGAGTGTTAATGGTCTGAACTCTTCTTTTAAGTGGCATAGAGTAGCTGACTACATTAAGACAGAAGAGTCAACAATTTACCATCTCCAAGAGACCCATCTTCTTGGAAAATATTCTCACAGAGTGAAAATGAGAGAATGGAAAACATTCTTCCAACAATGAGAAATCAAAAAAACCAAACCAAACCAAACAAAACAGGAGTTGTTGTTCTTGTTGTTAGGTGCCGTCAAGTCGGTATCCGACTCATAGCGACCCTCATAGGGTTTTCAATGGCTGACTGTTTCGGGATTGCCTTGGGAGTGCATTGCCAGGCCCTTCTCCCAAAACAGGAGTAGCTGTACTGATTTCTGCTAAAGTTGGTTGCAGTCCTAAATTAATAAGAGGGAACATAGAAAGCCACTATTTGTCAATACTAGGAACAATCAACCAAGAAGACATAATGATTTTAAAGATACATGCACTGAACATTGGTGTACCTAATTTTATAAAACAAACATTATTGATTCTAAAGGAGTTCATAGGCCCAGAATCTATAATTATGGAGGATTTTAACACTCCACTTTCAAGAGATAGATCTTCTAAACAAACAAACAAAAACCAACATGGAAACCCTGGATTTAAATAATATTAAAGACAAAATGGACCTAACAGGTAGTTACAGAATATTTCATCCAACAGATCAAGAATACACATACTAGCCGGTCAGGGTAGTGCACGCCTGTAATCCCAGCAGCTGGGGAGGCAGAGGCAGGAGGATTGCAAGTTGGAGACCAGAGGCATTCTGTGTAACTTCGTGAGACCCTATCTCAAAAAGTAAAAAAATGGGCTGGGGGTATAGCTCAGCGGTCCAGCACTTGCAGAGCATACAAGCGTGAGGCCCTGGGTTCAACCCCCAGTACCACAAAAAAAAAAAAAAAAAAAAGAATACACATACTACTCATCACCACATGAGCTTTCTCCAAAATAGAACACATGTTAGCTCACAATACCAGCCTCAACAAATACAAAAACACCTGAAATGATCTCTTGCATCTTATCAGACCACAATGCAATAAAATTAGATATTAACAGCAAGAGAAACTACAACAACCTTACACATATATGGAAATTAAACAGCACACTTTTGAATGACCAATGGGTCATTGAAGAAATCAGAGGGGAAATCAACAAGTTTCTAGAATTAAGTGAAAATGAAGCCATAACCCACCAGAACCTTTGGGATTCAGCAAAAAGTTCTAAGTGGGAAATTTATAGCCATGGATGCTTATATTTTAAAAAATCCTAGAGAAACTCCAAATAAACCACTTAATTATACACCTTAAGGCATTAGAAAAACAACAACAAATTAATCCCAAAGATTGTAAACAAGAAGAAATAATAAAAGTCAATGCAGAAATTAATGAATTAGAAATCAAAAAAAGGCAATGCAAAAAATTAATGAAACCAAGAGTTAGCTATTTGAAAAGGTAAACAAGATTGATAAACCCCTAGTTAATTTAATGAGAGAGAGAGAGAGGAGAGAGGAAGAGGGAGAGAGAGAGAGAGAGGGAGAAAGAGAGAGAGAGAGAGAGGTCAAATTAATAAGATAACAGAGAAAACAGAGATCATAACTGATACTAACATAATACAGAGAATTATTAGGAATTACTTTGAGAATCTGTACTCCTCAAAATTGAAAAACACAGAATACATCAATAAATTCATCAACACTTACAACGTACCAAAATTAAACCATACTAGTTTAATAGACCTAATAAAAGCAATGAGATTGAGACAGCAATAAAGAACCTTTTGACAAAGAAAAGCCCAGATCCAGATAGATTCACAGCCAAATTCTATCAAACCTTTAAAGAAGAATTAATTCCTATCCTCTTTAAACTATTTCACAAAATAAAAAGTGGTAGAATACTTCCTAATTCATTTTATGAAGCCAGTGTCATTCTGATACCAAAATCAGGAAAGGATGCATCAAAAAGAGAAAACTATAGAACAATCTATTTGATTAACTTAGATAAAAAAAATTCTTATTATTATACTCACAACAGATGACAGCAACATTTAAAAAAGATTGTATGCCATGATCAAGTAGGATTTATTCCACAGATGCAAACCTGGTTTAACATGTGTAAATCAATAAATGTAATACAACGTATCAATAGATCCAGAGACAAAAACTATATAATTATTTCAATAGATGTGGAAAAAGCCCTTGACAAAATTCTATAACCCTTCATGATAGGTCTTGAAGAAATTGGGAATAGATGGAACATTTCTCAATATCATAAGAGCTATATATGACAAACCCACAGCCAACATTATATTAAACAGGAAAAAACTGAAAGCGTCCCTGCTAAAATTGGGAGGAAGACAAGGCTGCCCACTTTTACCACTCCTATTTAATATAGTGATTGAAGTTCTACCTACAGCAATAAGACACGAGAAAGAGATAAAAAGGATACAATTCAGGAACAAAGATATTAAACTATCCATATTCACAAATAACATGATATTATATTTAAAAGAACCTAAAGTTTCTGTTAGAAACTGTTAGATTTAATAAATTCTTTCAGTAAAATGTCAGGCTACAAAGTCAACACTCAAAAATTGGCAGCATTCCCATATACCATCAACAAACAAGAAAAATAAGAAATCAAGACAACCTCATTTACAAAAGCCCCTCATAATATTAAATATCTAGGAATTAATCTAACTAAAGATCCTAAAGACCTCTTTTATCAAAACATTATTCTATAGATTCAATCCTATCCACTTTAAAATTCCAGTGAAATATTTCATAGAAATTGACAATACTATCCAAAAATTTACTGGAAACACAAAAGACCCCAAATAGCCAAAATAATTTTAGCTAATAAAACCAGGTCTGGCTGCATTACAATACCTGATTTTAAACTATACTACAGGGTCATAGTAATGAAAAGAGCCTGGTACTGGAACAAAAAGAAACTTGAAGACCAGTGGGACATAATAGAAGATTCAGATACAGACCCATGCAGTTATTGCCACCTGATCTTCAACATGTTGTTGTTGTTAGGTGCCGTCGAGTCGGTATCTGACTCATAGCGACCCTGACAGGGTTTTCAATGGCTGTTTCGGGATTGCCTTGGGAGTGGATTGCCAGGTCCTTCTCCCATTTTTGCGGTGCTGGGAATTGAACTCAGGACCTCAGAGACTGCAGCACAGTGCTCTACCAACTGAGCTAAATCCCAGCCCCTGATCTTCAACATAGGTGTCAAAAATATACAATGGAAAAAAGATTCTCTTTTACAAATGGTGCTGGGAAAATGTCCATATGTAGAAGAATGAAAATCAATCCATACCTTTCACCCTGTACAAAAATCAACTCAAAATGGATCAGAGATCTCAATGCGAAAATCAGAAACTGAAACTATTAGAAGAAAAAGTAGGTAAGACACCTCAACATGGAAGCATAGGCAAGTCTTTCCTCAACATAACTCTAATAGCCTGGGAAAAAGCACTAAGAATTTACAAGTAAGATTATATGAAATTAAAAAGCTTTTATACTGCAAAGGCAATAGTTAATGGAGTAAAGATAGAACCCATGGAATGAGAGAAAATCTTCACCATCTATGTATCCAGTAGAGGATTAATATTGAATATATGTAAAGAACTGAAAAACTAAGCACCATAAAAAGTTCAACTAACAAATGGGCAACATAACTGAACAGTTTACAAAACAAGAAGTACAAATGGCTAATAAGCACATAAAAAAATGTTCAACTTCCTTAGGCGTTGTTGTTAGGTGCTGTTGAATTGGATCCCACTTAGAGTAACCCTATGTACAAAGAACAAAACACTCTTTGACACTGTGCTATGACTGGCACTAAGTTAGTGCTTCTCTGCTATTCATAAGATTTTCAATGGCTGATTGATTGTTTTGAGATTGTCTCAAAAGTGGGCTGCCAGATCCTTTTCCCATTTTATGTGGTGCTAGGGATTGAACCCAGGGCCTTAGAGTGCAGAGCAGCACTCTACCAACTGAGCTAAACCTGAGCCTTAGTCATTAGGGGAATGTAAATCAAAACTACACTAAGATTCCATCTTACCCCAACCAGAATGGCTATTGTCAACATAACAAACAACAAATGCTGGCAAGAATATAGGAAAATAGGAACACTTTTACTCTGTTGGTGAGACTGTAAACTAGTACAAGCACGAGGAAAATCAGTATAATTAAGTATATATCCTAAGGAAGCTACATCATTATACCACAGAGACACCTGCACTTCCATGTTCATTGCAGTACTGTTTACAATTGCAA
>VMDO01033890.1:0-17519 GCA_007922755.1 Pedetes capensis | reverse complement strand
GACTAAACATCAACAAAACAAAAATCCTTACGACTGGGTCAGCACGCAACTTCACATTAAATGGAGAAAAGATTGAGGTTGTCCAAGATTTTACTTTGCTTGGCTCTATAATCAACACCCGTGGAAGCAGCAGTCAAGAAATCCAAAGACGCATTGCTCTAGGAAAAGTTGTGGCAAAAGATCTCTTTAGAGTATTGAAAAGCAAAGATGTCACATTGAAGACGAAGGTGCGTCTGACTCATGCCATGGTATTTTCAGTCGCATCATATGGTTGTGAAAGCTGGACATTGAACAAGAGAGACAGAAAAAGAATTGATGCTTTTGAATTGTGGTGCTTGAGACGTCTATTGAATATACCATGGACTGCCAAAAGAACCAACAGATCTGTCCTAGAAGAGGTACAACCAGATTGCTCCTTGGAAGCAAAAATGGCCAAACTGCGTCTTACATATTTCGGACATGTAGTCAGGAGAGAACAATCCCTGGAGAAGGACATCATGTTTGGAAGAGTGGCAGGTCAACGCAAAAGAGGAAAACCCTCCACCAGATGGATGGACAGAGTGTCTGCAACAATGGGCTTAAACATAAATAAGATGGTTTGTCTGGCACAGAATCGGCAAGTTTTTCGATCTGCTGTACATAGGGTCGCTATGAGTCGGACTAACTCGACGGCACCTAACAACAACAACAACATTTTTTGAGGAGTATAACTGTTTCTATATGTTTAATAAAGCTGAGGTTAAATTAATAAAATACATCCAAGATTTTTAAGTTATGTTATGGAAAGAGTGAATTAGTTCACAAAAACTGTTTAAAATCTCTCCCATAAGTGTTTTTCAATAGTAACAGTTTGAATTCTTGTTCTAAGGAAAAAAAATAAGCTAGAAGAAATATATTTGTGTTACATAAGATGTACTATCCAGACTAATTTCTGACCACTGATTCAAGAATGAGTCTAGAATGATTCCCAGATTTATTTAGTTTTTTTGGTGTGTTTTTGTTTTTGCTTTTTTCTCCTTTCTTTCTTCGTTCTTTCCTTTTTTTTTTTTTTTTTTTTTGTACTGAGGCTTGAACCCAGGGCCTTGCAGTTGCATGCTTTGCAAATGCTGTACTACTGAGCTACCCAGACCATTTTTTTACTTTTTGAGACAGGGTCTCACTAAATTACACAGAGTGCCTCTGGCCTCCAATTTACAATCCTCCTGCCTCTGCTTCCTGAGTTGCTGGGATTACAGGTGTGCGCCACCACTGCGCCCAGCTCAGATTTAGCTGTTTTAGTCCAGGTAATACTAATGACCTGCCTAGTCAATGGAACCTGTAGTAAGAAATATCTCCTCTAGTTTGCTAATTATAAGACTAAGAAGATAAAAAATGAAAATTAATACACTGGAAAATAATACAAACAATTCACTAATGGCTTTATCAGAGAACATTTAAACACAGTCTTTCAGTCATTGATACTTGTCTTAACATGTTATAGAAACATAAAAATGGGTTGGCTTGTCTTACATAAAGAATTTGCAACTAGTGAATTATGAAAACATTTTTGATAATAAGAATAACTGATAATTTTGAATTTCCAAAAGAAATAAATTGCTACATCTATGAAACTATATGCGTTCTTCCTGGATTATTTTGAAAGCTTGGTGCCTAAATTTTCCAGACACAGTTTTGCTCCATTATTTACTCACACTGAAGTTAATTCTTAAAGTAAAACAATGGCATTAAATAAAAATAAAGTTTGATGAGCTCTATGTCATTCTGCTGCAAACTACATTTAAAAATCTCATATTTGGAGATACATTTGCAAGTAGATATAAAAAAATTAATATGAAGTGTCTTAACCAGTTCCAAGGTTCCTGTTTCACAGCTATTTGAAAAGGTTATATTTTCTTGCTATAGATTTTGAATTCACTAACCACTCAGTTCCACTGTTGCAAACTTCTCTGATCACTACGTAAGTCATTCAGCTTCATCATTCCAGTGAACATATGACAAGGCTGTTTATCAGTAGGTAATAAGACAGATAATTTAACTGTACAAGCTCTAATTGGTCTAATTCACTAACTGACCTCTCACCACTTGATTCACTAGTACAATTGAGCTCTGATAAAGCCTTTAATTGTAAATTGCACACAGCTGTGAGCTGCTTCTCACGCTGGCACAAAAACACTATCATCGACTGTTTCATCTCTGCGACCTGCTAATTTGGAGCATATGTAACTGTTTTTAATGCTGAAGGCTTGACATACCACAAACAGCAGATGTTGCAGCTGCCCCTGAGACGCTTTATTTAATTCAATTACGTCTTTTGGAGATATGTAAAAAAGCTAGGCAAGATGAGAGAGGGCAGGAGAATGTTAAAAATGGAGCCCCTGGTTGAGGCCCAGGTGGCTCGATAGGCAAATGATTGGGTGAATGTCTAAATGATCTTTTTAATTGAGTAGACTGACGGCTAATCAGGGTCATGAAGTGTTATCACACTGATGAGCTGAGTGGAGCCCTGGGCTGCTCTGCAATTAATGCCGCTTTTGTGAAAGGAGAAAAAAGAAAGATAATGTATACCATCTGGCAATTGTTTATGATAAAAGCAGCAGTTTGCTGCAAATTCAAGTTAAATGCTATTCATAACATTATTTTTGCTGCTGCCGAGGGCAAGGACATGAATCCCAGGCCTTTGTCTGACTTCTTATTCTCCTTCTCAACCAAAACATTCATTTTCTTCCACGTGTGTTATTATTAATTACTTGGCGGCTTGCTAATGTATGGCCTGAATGATTCTCTGTTTGATATGCCAATAAAAAGCCTAGCATATACTTCTTGGATTCAACTTCAACTTTCATGCCAATGTATCCAATTACAATAAAACAAAGCAACCACTAAATGCACAGCCAAAAGCCAGAGAAAATAAGTTAGATTTTCTTTTTGTCCTAAAAAGCTTATCTTTGTGGCATTTCTGGGATTAAAATTGAGAATGGAGTCCTTAACAGTGAAAAAATGTCCGTGTGAAGTGATTTTTTCCCTACCTCAAAGACATCAGCATTTGAAAACTTTAAAGAAGACAGAGATTATTCAAAAAGTGCCCAATTTCCCCCATGTTTTATCACTTAGGAAAGGTATATGCGGGAAGAATATCATCAAGTGCAATGTAAGTATAAACTTGAAATGATTCAGTTGTTAACAGGAGAGTTGTGCAGGGTTTGTGAGACATACCTATATAAAAAATAAGTGTGCATTTCATTTTAAACTGCTGAAAAGGCCAAAAGGCATTAAGAAAAAAGATTTTCAGTGAAAGGTAAAAAAGCTCCACTATGGATTAAAAAAAGAAAGAAAGAAAGAAAGAAAGAAAGAAAGAAAGAAAGAAAGAAAGGGGGCCATTTCTTTCAAGTACATTGAGACAGGACTTCTTCATCATTCTCACTTCAAATTACCAGAGTACAAGACCACATATAGTCAGGAATAGAAAGTGAGAAAACAAAACACAAGCTAAAATCATAGAATTAGCTTTAGAGCAGCAAAGCAGACACAGAATTCAAAGATTTAAATATGGTTTTATGGAGCCAGACTCAATCATTTTGCACTTTTTTTTTTTTTTTTGGTTACCTTAGATGCAATTGACATGAATGTTGCCTTTAATTGGAATCTACTAGTTGAAGGAAAGGGCAGTGCCTAACCCAGAATCTACTTACAGAAAGACAAAGGTGTCACTCAGTATAATTTAGCAAGCAGTTATAGCCTTATGTTACCTGCTAGCCACTGTACTAAGTCCTGAAGTGCCAATGATAATAACGACACAGAAAGGGTCTTTAAGGAAAGTAGCTAGTGAAGGAGAAAATGACATGAGTGGAACTTACCAGGGAATGCCATGGGAACTTCTAGATGGAATAGTCAAGGCAGACCTTGAAAAGGGATACAGAGAATGGCTGTTTCAGAAACATTTCTAGAGACGATGACATCAAAGTTGAGTAATACACAGTTGATAGATTCTGGAGGGAGCTTGGTGTGAGAATTTTTTTTAAAAAAGTTCTTATAAAATAATTATAACATGTGATATGACAGAAAAGTCCTTCTGGGACAGTCCTAGAAAGACTTGATGGTTATATGATGAATAAATATGTGGATGTTGTTGTTAGTAGGTGCTGTGAGTTGGCTCTGACTGATAGTAACTCTCATAGGGTTTTCAATGGGTTATTGTTTCAGGATTGTTTTGGGAGTCGGCTGTCAGGTCCTTCTCTCGTTTTTGTGGTTCTGGGGATCAAACCTAGGGCCTCAAAGAGCACAGAGCAGCACTTTACCAATTGAACTAAACCCCAGGCCCAAACATGTGGATTGTCTGTTGTTGTTGTTAGGTGCTCTTGAGTCATGTCCTCCAACTCATAGCAACCCTCATAGGGTTTTCAATGGCTGATTGTTTCAGGATTGCCTGGGGAGTGGATTGCCACATCCTTCTCCCATTTTTGCAGTGCTGGAATTCGAACCCAGGACCTCAGAGACTACAGAGCAGCACTCTACCAACTGACCTAAATCCCAGCCCCAAACATGTGGATACATTTATATAAATACAATGTGTATGTGGATTATCAGAGAAGTATTTATTCCCACAGTCCTCATCAGGATGCAGAGACTAATTTTTCAAAGTGATGACAGACAAGACCATTAATAAACATAACTTCACAATACAGAATTACTGCAGATATGCAGTAAGATTTGTACTTGTCTGTGTCAATTCTATCATGTAATATAGATTTTAAGCTTCTTTACAGCAAGGAAATTTATATTTTTTCCCATTTCTCCAATTGCTTCTCAAATAACTTCCATGTTATTAAGGTTATAGAAATGGGATCATCCCCTGTCCTGTGTTCACAGATAACTTATATAGTGGATGAGAGGACCATGGTGTGGCTCTGTAATGGTTATCTGCTTCAAGGAGGTTTTTTTTGTGTGCGATAATATCCATGAAGAGGAAAAGGAAAAGGAAAAATAAAAAAAATCATACAACAGTTTCAGAATAAGACAAGATCGTATCTGACACTGTCATCCAATACTTTAAGAATGTCTATCCAGCTGAAATAAGACAAACAAAACATGCACATACACTGAAAAGAACCAAAAAGTCATTCTGACTTGAAAGAAACATTAAACCTGCCGGCTTAAATAGAGAAGACAAATGAAAGTTGAATACAATGTCCTTCCAGGAAAAGCAAGCTGAACACATTTGAATACTAGTTACCAGTGTGAGCTGATGGACCTAGTGCACTTCTTATGCCTCAGGACGGGAAAGAAAAAGAAATGAAATAAAGGGTGTAAGGGTTAGAAGTCAACCTGGAATGGTGAAAGGCACTGCACGCCAAATTTTTTGAGGAAACATTAATTATAATAATAACTGGCAATTAATAGCACCTTATATTCATTATTAGATTTGATCTTTATAACAGTTGGTCAGGTGGAGGTTATTATCTCTATATTTCTTCTGTAGAAACTGGGACATAGGAAGGTTCTATAGCTAAGCCAAATTTAAAAAGTTATTAAGGAAAGGAGCCTGGATTTAAACCAAGCTTTGACTCAAAACACCCATGCCCTTCAACATTAAGCTTTACTATTTACAATGGGAAGAGATTATGGATAAGAGAATCATTCAAGAGCTAAAAGGGTTTCTTTTTAAATTTTAAATTAGCCTAAATGTATTATTATAATATTTCTAGGCTAATAGTAAAGTATTTATTTAGTGGAGAAAATAGGATTTCTGATCCAACAAGACTTTCCAAACAAGGAAATTAAGGGATGGTCTGAATGAAGTATTCAACCTCATTAGGAGGTTAAGAAAAGACATGGTTTCCTTTCTTCGGTTATTTTTGTTTTGTTTTGTTTATCCTTTCTTTTTAAAATAATTCCTCTGTTGGCATAATGGAACAATTGTTCTTGCATTGACAAAGCCAGATATTTTCTTTACATTATTCGTACCATTACACATTTATTAAGGACCTATTATAGACTAGGTATGGAGAGTAGGAGGAATAAATGACAGTCTTTTCTTTCTTTTTTTCCCCTATTCTCAAGGGGCTTCCAGTAAGATTCAGGAGATAGATGCTTGAAATAATATCAATAATACAAAGAGAACCATTATCTCCTGCCTAAACATGTTTGAATATCTGTGGGACATCAGATTCTCACATGGGCCAGTTTTGCTGCTCCAGCAGAGATCCTGAGCACTGAGGAAACATCAGCTGTGTGGAAAGTCAGCATCTAGCAATGAAGGGCACATGCAAAAAGAGGTGTGCACTGCAGACCAGTCCCAGAAAAACATCTAAAAGCAAATAATAGGCCAACCTAAGAAAGCCTGCCTGTATGGGAAAAGTACATGAAAACAGATTTCATAAATCTCAAGGTCAGTCAACCAAGTGATAGAATGAGGGAGGAAATGGAAAGATAGAATTTACACAACATTTTGATGTTATAGTTCACTGCAGAGCTTTGACAGGGGAGCATAAGACTGAATGTTACTATGGTATGTCACCATAACAATGGAGACTCTATGAGAAAATCACCTAAATTAGGATCAGATGCCAAGAAACCTCTTCTTACCCTTACATTACCTTATTATCATTATTAATCTTGACTAGTAGAACTGAGAATAAGTACACTGTATTCAAATGCCACAAAGTCTCTCCCTATATATGCAGATAAACATTTTTTTCCTTTTTTATTAGTCTTTGCACAAATCTGAGGCAATTTTTCAAGAGTGGTATTTTTTGCTCACAATGGATATTGTGTGAATCAAAACTTGACTCTGGTGTAATTGTATTAATATCTAGGAAGTAGGTGATTATTCTTAGGCTATATATATAGTGCCTTTTGGCACTATGAAAAAAGGTGAAAAGGACAAGCCATACTAGTATAAAGCTCAACCAGAAGGTTGGCTTTGGGTTTATCTTTTAAAGTTGGTAGCACAGTGAAGAACAAAAAGGTTTAGGATTTTTCTACCTAGACCCACGCGGGCTCTGCCACATGCATCCTGGGCAACTTGGACTACTTATCAAATCTCTTTTGTCTAAATTTCCTGACCAATAAGAAGAAAAATAAAATACTTGCCTTATAATTGTGTTGCATAAATTAAAAGTGCTGAGGCATTAAGACTTTTAGCACACTCTATGGCAAAGGGTGGGAGCTGGGATTTAGCTCAGTTGGTAGAGAGCCACTCTGCAGTCTCTGAGGTCCCGAGTTCAATTCTCAGCACCACAAAAATAGAAGAAGTACATGGCAATCCACTCCCGAGGCGGAGGCAATCCCCAAAACAATCAGGCATTGAAAACCCTATGAGGGTCGCCATGAATAGGACATGACTCAATAACACCTGACAACAACAACAACATAGCAAAGGGTAAACACTTCATAGGTAGGTGACTGTTTTTATTCTTATAAGAATTAACAGAAAGACAGAAGATAATTGAGACAGCATGAAATCTATGTTGTTGTCATTAGGCCTGACTCATAGCGACCCTATATACAACAGAACAAAACATTCCCTGACTCTGTTCCAGGCACATGATCTTTCTTATGTTTAAGCCCACTGTTGCAGACACTGTGTCAATCCATGTAGTTGAGGGTCTTCCTTTTATCATTGACCCACCACTCTCCCAAACATGATGTCCTTCTCCAAATCCAGGGTTTGGTCCTTCCTGACAATACGTCCAAAATATGTCAGATGCTGTCTAGCCATCCTTGCTTCCAAAGACCACCCTGGTTGCACCACTTCTATGACAGATTTATTGGATCTTTTGGCAACTTGTGGTATGTTCAATATTTGTCTCCAGCACTATAATTCAAGGTCATCAATTCTTCTCCTTTCTCCCTTAAACAATATCCAGTGTTAGAAAACATATTATGCAACTAAAAGTACCATGGCATGAGTCAGACACACTTTTGCAGTCAATGTGACATCTTTACTTTTCAACACTTTAAAGAGGTCTTTTGCAAAAGCTTTTTCCCATGCAATGCATGTTTTGATTTTTTGACCACTGCTTCCATGAGCGTTGATAGTAGAATCAAGTAGAACAAAATTCTGAACAACTTAAATCTTTTCTCCATTTATAATGAAGTTGCCTACTTACCTAGTTGTAAAGATTATTGTTTTCTTGATGTTGAGTTGCAATCAATACAGAAGGCTGTATTCTTTGATCTTCATCAATAAATGTTTTAAATCCTCTTCGGTTGCAGCAATCTGCATAACACAGATTGTTAAAGAGTCTTCCCCCAATCCTGATGCCATTTTCTTCTACAGATAGTCCAGTTTACTAGATTATTTGCTCAGCATAGAAATGGAAGAGGTACTGTGAGAAGATACAGCTCTGACACACAACTTTTCTGATTTAAAGGAGGCAGTGTCTCCTTGTTCTGTTCAAATGACTGCCTCCTAGTCTGTGTACAGATTCTTCATTAGTACAGTTAAGTGGTTTTTGCAATGCTATCCATAATTTAGTGTGTTCCATAGAGTCAAATGCCTTTACATGGTTAATAAAACATAGATTGACATATTTTTGGTATTCTCTGCTTTCAGCTAATATCTGCCTGACATCAGCAATGGTGTCCCTGGTTCAACACTCTCTTCTGAATTCGGCTAGATTTTCTGGGAGTACTCTTTTAATATATTGCAATGGTCTCTTTTGAATGATCTTTTTTTCTTTTTCTTTTTTTTAAGTTTCTATGTGGTTTCTGTAATCCATCCCATTCAAGCAAACATTGATCTGCCTGATACTATAAATTAGTTTTGAAAATTATTTATGAAGGAAATGTAATAATATAGCACATTATATTATTTCATACCTAACTTCTATCTTTTCAATTATTTTAAGATTCATTCATACAAGCTGGGCATGGTGGTGCACACCTGTAACCCCAGTGGCTTGAGAGGCGGAGGCAGGAGGATCACAAGTTTGAGACCAGAGGCAGTCTGTGTAACTTAGCGAGATCCTGTCTCAAAAAGTAAAACAAAAAATGGGCTGGGGGTGCAGCTTAGTGATCCAGCACTTGCAAAGGATGCAAGCACAAGGCCCTGGGTCCAAACCCTAGTAAAACAAGAACAACAACAACAAAGATTCCTTCATGCTATTATGAGTTTCTTTTAATTTTGGAATAATATTCCATTGTATAGGTATATCAAATATATTTATCCATTCATCTGTTAGTCAAAATTTGGATTTTTAAAAGATAAAGATATTGAATGATCTTTAACAAAATTTTAGTTATGTGGCATATTAATCATATCATTAGATAAATTCTTCATTCAGTTGGACCCTCCTTCTTGAGAATAGGCCCAAATATGGATCACTTCCAGTCAGTTGACCAGGTTACTGTTTTCCAAACTCTTGGCATAAACAAGTCAGCACTTCCAGTGCTGCATCAGTTTGTTGAAACATGTCTATTGGTATTCCATCAATTCCTGGAGCCTTGTGTTTTGCCAGTTACTTCAAGACAGCTTCCACTTCTTTCTTCAGTAAAACTATTTCCTGATCATATGTCACCTCTTGAAATGGTTGGTCATCAACCAATTATTTTTGGTATAATGATTCTGTATTCCTTCCATCTTCTTTTGATGTTTCCTGCATTGTTTAATATTTTACCTATACAATCCTTCACTATTGCCACTCGAGGCTTGAATTTTTCTTCAGTTCTTTAAGCATGAGAAAAACAGAGCATGTTCTTCCTTATTTGTTTTCCATCTCCAGCTCTGCACATGTCGTTAAAATATTTGGTTTTGTCTTCTCAAACTGCCCTTTGAAATTTTCTGTTTAGTTCTTAACTTCATCAAGTCTTCCTTTTACTTTAGCTGCTGCTCCATGTTCAGGGCAAGTTTCAGAGTCTCTTTGACATGTATTTTGGTCTTTGTTTTTCTTCCTTTTTTTAAAATAACTTTTTACATTCATCATGAATTATGTCTTTGATGTCATGCCACAGTTCATCTGGTCTTTGATCATTAGTATCTAACACATCAAATCTGTTCTTGAGATGGTCTCTGAACTCAGGTGAGATGTACTCCAGGTCATACCTTGGCTCTTATACACTTGTTCTAATTTTCTTCAGTTCCAAATTGAACCTGCGAATGAGCATTTGATGGTCTGATCCATAATCAGCAGCTTGGCTTGTTCTGACTTCAGATATTGATGTTTTCTATCATCTCTTTCCACAAATGTGGTCAATTTTATTCTTGTATGCTTCATCTCATGAATTCTATGTGATAGTTATCATTATTGTTGATGAAAAAATGTATTTGCAATGAAAAGGTCATTGGTCTGAGAAAATTCTATCATATGATCTACAACATTGATTCTGTTACCTAGGCCATACTTTCCGACTACTGAGCCTTCTACTTTGTTTCTAATTTTTGCATTCCAGTCACCATTAATTATCAGTGCATATTGATTCCATGTTCAAACTATTTCAGACTGCAGAAGCTGGTACAAATCTTCCCTTTCGACATTTGTGGCCTTAGTGTTGGGTGCCTAAAGTTTAATAATAGTCTTATTAACTGACCATCCTTGTGTTGATTTGTTAGGCACTGTCAAGTTGGGTCTGACTCATAGCGATCCTCTATACAACAAATCAAAACACTCCCTGACTCTGTGGCACGCCCAGGACTATTGTCAGTGCTTCTCTGCTATTCATAGGGTTTTCTATGGTGGATTGTTTTGGGAGTTGTCAGGTCCTTTTCCTTAGCCAGGAGCACCTGATATTCCCAGGCTGTCTTCCATCCAAGGACTAACCAGGCCCACCCTGCTTAGCTTCCAAGATCAGGTGAGATCGGATGCCAGGGTGCTATGGCTGCAGACAGGTGGCTTTCCTTGTAGGTGTATTTTTCTATTTCATTGTAGGATATTATTCTGTCACTGACAGTATTATATTTTAAGACAGATCTTGAGATGTCATTTTGATGATGAATGTAGGCCTATTTCTCTCTAAGTTGTCATTCCTGGCATAGTAGGCCATATGATTTTCCGATTCAAAATGGACAACATCAGTCCATTTTAGCTCCCTGATGCCTGGAATGTCAATGTTCATGCACTCTATTTCCCTTTCAATGATTTCTAATTTTCCTAGATTCATACTACCTACATACTACTTTCCAATTATGAATTGATGTTTACAATTGTTCCTTCTCATTTTGCGTCAGGCCACATCAGTAAATGGAGGCCTCAGGGGCTTTACTCTATTCCAGTCATTAAGGTAGGCTCTACGCTGAGGAGGCAACTCTTCCCCAGTTGTCTTTTGAGTGCTTTCCAGCCTGGGGGCTCTTTTTTCTGGCACTATATCTGACAATGTTTTTCTGCTATTCATAGAGCTTTCAGTGGCTAATTGTTCTGGTAGTGGGCTGGGTCCTTCTCCCTAGTCTGTCTTAGTCTTGAAACTCAGCTAAAACCTGTCCACCATAAGTGACTCTGCTGATATTTGTAATACCAGCAGCATAGTTTTCAGCATCATAGCAACATGCAAGCCTCCACAGCATAACAAAGTGACAAACAAGTGAGAGGAACTCTCTGTAGGACATTGTTAGCATAGAATGAGAATGTGATCTATGCAAAGAAGAAAGGGCATTAGATGGAGGGGAGGGATAATATTGAGGCTGATAAAAAAAAAGTAAGTTTACTGAGACCATACTATAAGTGATTTTAAAGTAATAAAAGTATCAGTAAGAACAAGGGTGTCACTATAAGTTCTCAAATAAATGATACCATTCAAAAAATTGTTCATTCATTCATTCATTCATTCATATAATATGTATTGAAAGCTCATTTTTATTTAGCATGTAGATATTAGTAGAAGTTAGTTGGGCAGGTAGGAAAATTAGAAGTTTGGAAAGCTATTGGCTATAGAAACAGTTGGCTAAGTGAGAATGTATCGTCAGCCTTTTAAACTTCTTATCTCCAAATATTTACTTGTAAAGAACCAGAGAGCCAAGAAATTGCCCTTAGATGGCCACAAAATCCAGGTTGTCATGATGCTTGCAACAAATGAGAGTACCATAACAATGCTTTTATGTTGTAGGATGGCAATAATTACCAATAGTAATCATTTTGATCACTAGGAGTCCATTCAACCCAGAATATACCAATAAAGAAGTAAAATTAAGACTAAGATTAGACTGTAGGAACTCTTAGTTGGAAGGTGCAAGGAATAAGAGAAGCCAAGAGAGGATTGGTCACAAGGAAGAAAAACCAAGATTACACACTTTCTTGGAATCAAAGGAATAAAACATTAAGATGAAAGGAAAGATTAAAATCAAAGACAACAAATAAAAAGAGGATAGGAATGGAAAGATCATGTTGTTGTTGTTAGGTGCCATTGAGTTGAGTCCGACTCATAGCGACCCTATGTACAGCAGACCGAAACACTTGCCGATTCTGTGCCAGGAAAATTATCTTATTTATGTTTAAGCCCATTGTTGCAGACACTGTGTCAATCCATCTGGTGGAGGGATTTCCTCTTTTGCGTTGCCCTGTCACTCTCCCAAACATGATGTCCTTCTCCAGGGATTGATCTCTCCTGACTACATGTCCGAAATATGTAAGACGCAGTTTGGCCATTTTTGCTTCCAAGGAGCACTCTGGTTCTACTTCTTCTAGGACAGATCAGTTGGTTCTTTTGGTAGTCCATGGTATATTCAATAGAGGTCTCCAGAACCACAATTCAAAAGCATCAATTCTTCTTCTGTCTCCCTTCTTCAATGTCCAGCTTTCACAACCATATGATGTGACTGAAAATACCATGGCATGAGTCAGACTCACCTTTGTCTTCAATATGACATCTTTGCTTTTCAATACTCTAAAGAGATCTTTTGCCACAGCTTTTCCTAGAGCAATGCATCTTTTGATTTCTTGATTTTTTTGCAACATTGTTTGAAGTCTATCTTTTTCAATAATTCCTTTCTCCTGGTACAATCCATAGCAAGACATGAATGTGTTTCTTTCCCATTTTGTCAAAATCTCTTAAATCACTGTCCCATTTTGGTGAAGAAGCTAGACTGTAAGATCCTGAGACTAGAGTCTGTGTGTATTTGTTACACCTGGTGTATTTACTAAATAGTCAATCTGATTAATGAGTTGACCAAAAGGAAATCTTAATATGAACGTACATTTTCACGATCTTCTCTATACCATTTACCATCATGAAAAGGGCTATTCACATTGATAATGGAGAATCTGTATAACTGCAACAATACAAATTTTATCTTTAATGTGTAGTTCATATACCTACTATAATGATAAGAGAAATGAGTGTGGATAATGTGTTTTCCAGATGTTGGAAAAGCAGAGCCAGATTTCTTGTCCAAGGAAGGAAACTAGACCACTGAAATTGCTGTTGTTTCTACTATTTGCTGACTCCCTAACTCCTTAAGGATGTACTTGTATACCTAAGGATAAAATTGTTTCCTTAAGGATACAATTTCATTAATTCTGTTCCACTCATGAACTAGGATGCCTAGCCTTTTTAACCATTCTGTTAAATGGAAGGATATAGATAATACAGCAGAGATTTCTTTTTCTGAAATTTTAATATAACTCTAAGAATAAAAGTCAGTGCCTTAGCAAGAATTTAGCTTCCCATATACAGTGAGACCCCATATTGTAATAGCATCTATACTTATTTAGAAGATTAGAAGCCAAGAAAAATCAGTAAGACTCAGTAAATTTCAATAAGAGAACTCAGTAGGGTTCCATTTTTCTCCTGCCATAAGTACTCACACTTCCTGATATCCATGTTCATTTCTAATGTACATTATTAGAGTCCAGGTAACCCATAGAACTTTATGGAATTTTGAGAAGTAGGTTTTTTTCCCCCTCTGTTTTAACCACTAAGTTTCAGAAGGGCTCGTTAGCCAGCAGTAGGCAATTAGTTGAGAAGTGGCTATCTCACTTATGATAATATTTCATATTTCCAGCTGTTTAGACAGACCTTTCAGTGGGTACCTGCCTCATCTTTTCCCACATATTGGTAAGCCTCCATACTTGCTCCAATAACTGTTCAAATGAACTCTTTCTGTAAAAAGAGCTATGAGGAATTTCTACAATGTTTTAAGTGTGCCCCAATCCTCCACTTGTTTGAGATATTTTTCATAATCAACTATTTTTTATCACATATTCCTCCAGGCATTGTGAATATAACAGTGAGTGAGACTGCATATTTCACTTTGGGAGGCAGATGTTTTGAAAAGGGAACAAATATGTGAATGAAATAATTTTATATCATAGTAAGAGTTATGAAAGAAACCAAAGATTGTGAATATGGTTTGGCTGGGGAATGAGGGGAAGCTAGATAAGGTAGTGTGGTCAGGGGAAATGTCTTTGAAGAGTCAAAATCTGCATTTAGATCTGAGTGAAAGAAAGGACCTAGGCATCGGATTATTTGGTGGATGAGTGAGCACTCTGTTGTGAAGAAATTAAAAGAGTAAAAGCCTGGATGAGAGAATGAACTTGGTCTGAAAAACCACAGGAAGTCACGATGTCAGCAGGAGAAAATGAGTGATCAGTAATGTTGAATGAAATGTGATAAAAAGAGGTAGGTAGCAATTAGTTCATGTGAGACTGTATTCATACTTATGAAATATTACATATACATTTGTACAGATTATATGTAGATCACATATATAAATAAATGTGGAGAGAGAGGGAGAGAAAAAGAAAGAGAATTTTAGGCATTTAAAAAACTGGGATGAGAAAAACACATATGAATTCCATTTACTGAAATGTCATCACTCAACAGTCACCTTATATAGTTATGTCATGTATGTATCACACTACCACCATCAGATAGAATTATTCACCTTATTTGAGAGATGACAAAGTGCAGAGATAGAGGGTTTAAGCAAATTTTCTGAAGTTTCATGTTCAGTTCCAAATCCACTTTTCAAAATTGGATTTGTTTGACTCAATCCATATACAAATAATAACATATCCCTTTTTACTAGTTGCAAATATTTTAATTTGCTCCCTTCTGGAAGAGCTCCCAAACAATGTAAATCACCAAATTTTGATGTGCTTGTGATATGACTTTAGGGAATACACTGATATCATAGACGTGTTTTATGTCAATTACAACAAACATGCAAGGAACAATATATCAGCTCAGAGTGAAATCATGGAGCACATGGTGCTATTGCTATGCTGAGCCCTGCCAGTTACCTGGCAGATTTGACTGACCTAATATAGCTGTGGTCCAAAAATATCCTTGACTCTTTTTATCAACAAGGGAATGAAGGAAGCTAGAGTTATTCCAATCCAGACTCATCTATTTTGGGTCAGAAGAAGGCAATTTGGTAATAAATATATTTTGAGTTTTCTGAATAGGAAATAGCACAAGTATACTTAAAAATCCTTGAACAACTAACCAGAGGACTAGACTTCTCATCTTACACTTTAAATGCTACATAAATATCATTATGAACTACTTAAGAAAGTGAATATTATGTATCAGGAATTCGCTATGGGCTTTATAAAGAGTATTTAATTTAAATTTCCCAACAAACTATGAGGGAATCCTGACCCATTACACAGATAATATCTGGATCAGTGAAGTTAATTGATTCAAAGTCAAAGATTCTATAGATAATGTTTAAGACTAATCTAAATTTCCCCAAATGCAAATCACATAGGCTTTCCTTTTTACTGCTTTATAGAATAAGTTCTATCAGAACTAACATAACAAAGCAGAAATCTTTCTCACCATGCCTTAAAAAAGGAAGAAATGAAGAAAAGAAGAGAAAAGAAAAGAAAGAGAAAACAGTCTGAAAAACAAAACTCATTTCTACTCTTAACGGAACAATATGTGATGATAGTTTTTTATGGGGGGTTATTTGTTTTATTTTGTTTTGTGTTTATTTGTTTTTTCCAGTACTAGGGTGTTGAGCCTAGGGCCTCATGCAGGCAGGCTAGCACTCTGCCACTGAACTGCACTTCCAGCTCCATTGTTATTTTTTATTTTGAGACAGGGTTTTGCTAACTTGTACAGGGTACCTCTGGCCTCAAACTTGTTATTTTCCTGCTTCAGCCTCCTGAGTCACTGGGGTTAAAAGCATGTGCCACTGCACCCAGCTCATGATGACAGCTTAAAATAATATCAAGAAGACTTCGCTAATGATTGATTTATTGTTTCTCAGTGCCAAATTCATTCTTTTTGCTTGCTTTTTGAAAATAGATTGGGACCCTTTAAATTATTTTCCCCATTATCAGCTGCTGCAATGTTAATTTTGGACAATAGAGGGAGGTAGAGAGTCCTTAAAGGAAAGGATGATTTTTATTTTTGTTTTGGTTTTGTTAGTGGAGTTGTCTGGTTCTGGTGTATTTGGAGGAAAACTAGAGAAGCTTGGCTTCTCCAGCACCAAACTCTTGCACTGTAGGGAAATTCTCCAGGCCCAGGTCCCTTCAGCTTTCCCAGAACCCTCAACTCCTGTAGCACCTAGCAGACAGTAGCACTCAGTGTCCAGAAATCTCCCTAGTCATTTTCAGAGGGCTTTGTTACCAAGGGCCTCTGGTGAAATTTCTCCCTGTGAACAATTTTTGTAGTACACGAGAGGGCTGTTTTCCTGCAAATCCTGTGAGCAAAACAACATTTTGTTGTTGTTGTTGTTGCTTTGTTTGTTTTGTTTTAAATTCTAAGGGATCGAATCCAGGGCTTCACATGTGCTGGGCAAGTGCTACATTGCAGGGTTGCACCCCCACCCTTTTTAAGTTATTATTATTTTGAGACAGAGTCTTGCTAAATTGCACATGCTGCCTCTGGCCTTGAATTTGCAATCCTCCTGCCTCAGCCTCCTGAGTCTCTGGAATTACAGATAGGCGCTAATTTGCCTAGCTCACAGTAACTTCTCTATAACCAATAAGCCAAAGCTGTGCCTTCTATAGCAAAATTTTCTTCTCAGCCCTGGGTTAAGGTGTGTGTGGGGGGGTCCCTTGTCCTAAAGATAATTTTTGGTTCATATATCTGCTTTTACTATATTCTGTACATTCATACTACTTTTTGCTAGCCAGTCTCTCATTATCTTAATCCTCTGCTGTAGTCAGTAATTTTTATATTAAACTTCCCTATCAAAATTCCTGTGATCTCTCTGTCCAAATTTGACTCATACTAATGGAAAGACCAACATATTCTTTTTTTAAAAAAGATTGGATTGTCAAAGTGGCTTTAACTTCCCTTTCTAAGTAACTATGCACATTGCTATTGTATTTTTTAAGTGTCATATTCATCCTTTCACTTGCTCATCAAATATTTATTGTGCATGTTCTAAGTACTACAGAGAAAAGATAACAAGGATATTCTTTTTTTTTTTTTTTTTTTCCTTTTCCACAGGTGCCAGTTGAACACACAATACATAGAGAATCATGACTGTCTCTTTAACTAGGTCCAACACCTTATAAAGCATCAACATTGTTGTGATTAAGAAATCATTTAGAAAGGAAGTAGTTTATAACCTGACTTGATTAGAATTAGATGTTATCTCTACTAGTGGAAAGGTGTTTTCAGTAATACTGATT
>VMDO01033889.1:0-17518 GCA_007922755.1 Pedetes capensis | reverse complement strand
TAAAAATCGCATGTAATTGTTCTAACAAGATAGAAACAAAGACCACTACAGGAAAAGTTTCTATCTTAAACAGAAATGGAACCCAAGGACATATAGAAAAATACTATATAGTAAAAGATAGAGAAGACTTGGATGGGAAATTTAGATAGGAAGGGGGGAGGGGGGAAACATACAGGAGGGTAAGGGGTAACCTATATGAATAATGCTTATCAAATTGCATATATGAAAATTGTCACAACGAAAAGCATGTCAAAATGAATCACATTATGATGTACATTAAAAATTTCTAATAAAAAAAAAGAAAAAAAAAGAATTTTGCTATTACAAATCATGTCTGCCAATATGTTCATAACTACAAACAAAACTAAACATTTAAATTTTGGTTGCTTTACATTAAAATTTTGCAAATATATTCTTAGGTTTAAATAATACAAAGGTGACACCAAGAAATCTAACAAGAGTGACTTCTCGGAAACATGTAAAGTGTACATTATAGGTAAAAATCACAAAACCAGCTGATGACTCTGACAAGAATGAATATTCCCAAGTTTTTAATTTATTACCACTTGTATTTCTATTCTTACTCTTAACACTGGCTCAGTGGCTTTTTCTCTCCCTGGATTTTATGAGGGTAACAAATAGTGAAATTATTTGAGAATGCTAATTGGTTTCATTTCACAAATACCTAAGCGTAAAAGGTTGTAGGGCCATGCTTAATCAGCAATTTTACAGGCCAACGCGTCTCATTAAGTGTATTTTCACCAATGATTTGCTTTGTGAACACAGATTTTCAAATGCATAATTTCTATGCTTCTTACATGATAAAAGAAATATGTGCTAAAGTAGAAACTCATATTCATCTGGCTTAAATCAGTCATTTTTATCTTAAGAAAAAGATGTTCAATATTACATGTATCTTTTGTTAATATCTAGACTTCAAACCTAACATAAAATTTTAAATGTTTATTACAGTTCACATTTACTCAATAAAAACTATTTGAGAAAAATAATTACATATTAAGCCTTAATGTTTATTACAACTTAGAAAATTTTTCATTTCAACTTATGCTTTTTTTCCCAGTTGCTACTATACATAAGATCTATTCAGTGTTTCTAAAAACAGCCCAGAAAACATGGAGTATACTTTTTGCCTAAGCATAAAACATAGGACAGGCCGAATAGATGACAAATAAAGTGACTTTTTTTTTTTCCTTGGCTGTACTGGGGTGTTGAACCCAGGGCCCCAGGTGTGCTATGCAAATGCTCTACCACTGAGCTGCATGTGCAGCCCTTTTATATTTTTATATTTTTATTCTGAGACAGGGTCTCACTAAATTACACAGGCTGCCTCTGTCCTCAAATTTGTGATCCTCCTTCCTCAGCTTCCCAAGTAACTAGGCATCTGCCACAATATATAGCTTAGAATGACTTTTTCACCATGATCTAATATAAACCAGCTCCACTATCAGTTACTTTAGCTACAAAAACAAGATACCACTCCTTAGTGAAAAAAGAATATTTCCAGTGAGTATGGAAGGTTTCCTTGAAACAATCTGAACCTTTGACATAATTCAGATATTTATGCTGTATGTTAGGTGCTGCCGAGTCATGTCTGACTCACAGCAACCCTGACAGGGATGACTGTTTTGGGATTGCCTCAGGTGTGGATTGCCACATCCTTCTCCTATTTTTATGGTGCTGGGAATCGAACCCGGGACCTCAGAGACTGCAAAGCATCACTCTACCAACTGAGCTAAAAAACTGAGGCCTGTTTTCCAGTCTCAAAACTAATTAAAGCAGAAATGGTACTTAAGAAGCCAGGTCTGTCTACTGACTCCTAAGTCAGTACTTTTTCTGTCACAAATGCACTGGACCACATGTGGACTTTTCATCTTAACAAATATTTATGACATTACTTTTTATATTTACATATCAGATATAATACTTGAATCAGAAAACACTCAAGATGATGAGTGTTTTAAACTAGACCCTCCTTTCAATGGGGGCTGAAGACAATGTTTTCTAAAGGGGAATTTTTACTTTGTATATACCCACCTCATTTCTAAAAATAGTTAAGTTTAAAAGGGAGGACAAAAATCAATCTTTTTTTTTTTTTTTTTTTTTTTTTTTTGTGGTACTGGGGGTTGAACCCAGGGCCTTGCGCTTGCATGCTCTGCAAGTGCTGGACCACGGAACTGCACCCTCAGCCCATTTTTTTACTTTTTGAGATAGGGTCTTGCTAAGTTATGCAGACTGCCTCTGGTCTCGAACTTGATATCCTCCTGCCTCTGCCTCCTGAGTGACTGGGATTACAGGCATGTGCCACTGCACCTGGCTTAATCATTTTTCTTTTTATGAGAGTCAATATTTATTATAAAAGAAGCCACTGGGTCTTGCAAATTCCAGTGTTATGGGTCAACATAGGCCACTCTTAGTCATATGCCAGGGTCAGGTAAACCATATAACTCCAGCTTTAGAATATTATTAGACAAAAAACACATGAAAAGGCAAATTCCACTTACTTTCAGGTGACATTTTCTCTGTTCCTATATGTTTCATTCGTTCCCAGGAATTCTGCTCTTTCTTTTCACAGTCTTTAACATTGAAAAGTTCTTTTTCCTCTTTTCTCTTTTGTCTCATCTTGTCATAAGTAGCTTTTGAAATAGAACCTTTAGCCTGCATAAAATAGTTGAAATATCCAGAAGTATTCAAGAAATGTGACATTTAAGATATTTTCATCTCATATAACCATATCTATGTACATTAAACATGTATATAAAACAAACTATGTATTTTTTTAGTCTTTATTTTGTTGTTGATGTTAGGTGCCACTGAGTCAGGTCTAACTCGCAGTGACCCTATGTACAACAGACAGAAACATTATCCAATACTGTGCCATGCACATGATTGTTTTTATTTTTTAGCCCATTGTTGCAGTCACTATGTCAATCCACCTAGTTGAGGGTCTTCCTTGTTTTATTGACCCGCCACTCCCCCAAACATGATGTCCTTTTCCAGGGATGGGTCCCTCCTAACATGACCAGAGGTGCAGTCAATCCATCCTTGTACTTCTCAGAATACTTCTAAGGAGTACTCTGGTTGCACTTTTTCTAGGATGGATCTCTTGGTTCTTATGGCAGTCCATGGTATATTCACTATTCATCTTCAGCACCATCATTCAAAAGCATCAATTCTTCTCCTGTCTCCCTTATTCAATATACAGCTTTTACAAGCATGTGACGAAAACTGGATATACCATGGCAGGAGTCAGATGCACCTTCATCTTCAATGTAATGTCTTACTTTTCAACCTTTAAAGAAGTCTTTTGCAACAGCTTTTCCCAGTGCAATGAGTATTTTGACTTCTCAACTGTTGCTTCTGTGGGTGTTGATTATAGAAGCAAGTAAAGCAAAATCTTGGACAACCTCAATCTTTTCTCCATTTATCATGAAGTTGCTTACTAGCCTACTTTTAAGGAAGTTTGTTTTCTTGATGTTGAGGAAAATCCATATTGAAGGCTGTGTTCTTTGATCTTCTTAAGTAACTGTTTCAAATCCTTCTCTCTTTCAGCGAGCAAAGTTCTGTCATCTGCATAATGCAGATTGTTAATGAATCTTCCTCCAATCCTGATGCTACATTCTTCTTCATAAACTCCAACTTCTTGGGTTATTTACTCAGCACAGAGATTGAAGAGGTACAGTGAAAGGATACATCCTTGATGCACACCTTTCCAGACTTTAAACCAAGCAATGTTGCCTTGTTCCGTCCTTGTTTTAGAAATGCTAAAAATAAAATCTAAAAGAATTAGGAGCCAGGCAGAGTGGCACATGCCTATAATCCTAGTGTCTCAGGAGGTGGAATCATGAAGATTACAAGTTCAAAGACAAAGGCAGCCTTTGTAATGAAGTGAAACCTGTCTCAAGATAAATAATAAAAGAGGGGATGGGGATGCAGCTCAGTGGTAAAGTACTTGCACAGTGTGCTCGAGGCCCTGAGTTCAGTCCTCCTGGTACTACCAAAAAAAAAAAAAAAAAAAAAAAAAAAAAAAAAAAAAAAAAAAAAAAAAAAAAAAAAAAAAAAAAAAAAAAAAAAAAAAAAAAAAAAAAAAAAAAAAAAAAAAAAAAAAAAAAAAAAAAAAAAAAAAAAAAAACCAACCAACCAACCAACCAAACCAACAAACAAAAAAAAAAAAACGAAAAGAAAAGAAAAGAAGGAATTACATACTGCTAATAGCCAAATTTGGGAGAAGGACTCAGCAGCCTACTTCCCAAAAAACAATCAGCCATTGAAATCCCTATGAATAGCAGAGAAGCACTGACAATAGTCTTTTGACTGTTGTACATAAGGTAGCTATGAGTCAGACACTGACTTGACAGCACCTAACAACAACAAATAGCCAAATAAATTTGTGCCTAAGGGTGTCAGTCTGTTGCCACTTGAATATAGAAAATTGCCTAGAAAATTGCTAAATATAGACACATAAACATTTCTCTAAAGTACATATATGTTGTTGTTAGGTGCCATAGAGTTGTGTCTAACTCATAGCGACTCCCATTGGCTTTTTTTGTTCCCCGGTACTGGGGGTTGAAGCCAGGGCCTCACGCTTAGATGCTTTGCAAGTGCTGGACCACTAAGCTGCACCCCCAGCCCTTTTTTTTTTTTAACTTTTTGAAACAGGGTCTCACTAAGTTGTGCAGACAGCCTCTCAACTCAAACTTGCAATCCTCCTGCCTCCGCCTCTCAAGCCGCTGGGATTACAGGTGTGCGCCACTATGCCTGGCTCCCTCATTGGGTTTTCGATAGCTGATTATTTCAGAATTGTTTTGAGAGTGGAGTGTCACATCCTTTTCCCATTTTTGCAGTGCTGGGGATTGAACCCAGGTCCTCAGAAAGCACAGAGCAGCACTCTACCAAATGAGCTAAACCCCAGCCCAAAGTACCTATATAGTACAAAGTATATTAAATACTGTATCACCAGAATAGGTACATATTTATTTAGTGAGGAAAGTCATCTATTAAATGATCAAGGATCATGAATTCCAATTTCACTAGGAAGTTTTGAAAATTTTGTCTGGTTTTGTCTTGTTTTTTGAGACAGGGTCTCATTACATAGCCCATGCTGACCTAGAACTGGCTATGTAGTCCAGGTTAGCATGGAACTCACATTCCTCCTGCCCAAGCCTCCTGAGTGCTGCGGTTACAAGTGTATGACACCACATCCCACTCAAGATTTTTTAAAAATTTTTTATTTCAAATTTTCTTTGTTGCTTTTCAAGATTTAAAAATTTTTAATCACAATAACTTTACCATCCCACTGCTGATATAAACAAAACAATGACATAATATAGGATTAAATTTATCATAATGATTAGTAAATAATCTTACATCTTTGTCATTTTCAACATCAAGATACGAAGGGATACTTTGTTGAACTGCTCTTCCATAAATCCCTGATAGTGGTTCAATATTTTGTTTAACTGAAAATGTATCTCCATTTTCCACAGAAGATATTACTGGTTGGTTGCAAGTTGCTGGTGATGAATTTGGACTTCCAAATACACCTACAATCAATCATCAAATCATCATTAAGTATTTATATACTCTGGGTAACAAAAGAAAAGGCTCTTGCATTTGAGACATTTAAGAAAGACATGTTAGATTAATTAGACAATCTATTAACAAATACCCTAATAGTATAATATAAAAAGTGCCAGAAAGCTGTTCATGATATTATAAAGTAAGAACTATATACTGTAAATGCCAAGCTCATAGGAAAGCTGGTGTGAGCTGGGTAAATTTAAGATCATTTCAAGGAGCAAAAATTTAAGCTGGGATTAGAAGATACGATGAATATGGACAGGCCAGTAAGAAAGGAAAGAGGAAATCCTATGAGATGGGAATATTTACACACAGAGCTGCACAAGTATGAAGCATGTGTATGGGTTCAAAGGCAAACAGAGGGATTAAAAAAAAAAGTAAGTCTGAAAGAGTTAGCTTAGAGCCAATGTGGGGAGTGTTTTGAATTAATATAATGAGATTATCAAGCAAAAACATTAGAAATGGTTTCCAAGTATCTCAAACAACAATAAAAAAATGTATGCCCTCAATGTACATCACCATATCCTGGCTTTATAGTTAAAAGAGAAACTAATTTTTAAAATATACTTACAATTACATTGTCCAAAGATCCCCTTGCCCCCCTAAAGTACATAACGGCAATTAATTTTGATTTGTCCACACTATGTATGGGAGACAATAAATTCCATGTTAAATATATTAATTATTAAGATGATAAATAAGGACTATGATTTGACCTCTTACAGAACTAGGGATTGAACCCAAGGCCCTGTGCATGTGGGCAAGTGCTGTACCACTGAGCTACACCCCCAATTCTTAAGGATAATGATTTGAATTTAAAATATGCTAAAATTATCATAGCTATCCTACAACTGTTTCAGAAGTCCCTCAACTACAGCTGTTATATAATGCACTCTTTGAAAACAGCTGACATGAATTTACTAGTTTTATTACAGGAGAGAAATGTGAAAATGAGTATTTATTTCTAATTCTTTCAATTAATTTTGACAAGCTGCGCTTATATGTGAAGGATACACACAATTAAAAAGCTCAATAACTCTGAAATACCTTTTCCAACAACTACCACTGAGTCTTCTGATAATGTATTTGTGGATGTAAAGTCAAAGCTGGAAATTTGCTGCAAATTTGATGATGATCTTGCACATCCTAAAAAAAGAGAAAGAGAACAATAACAACAAAATACCCAAATTTTAAAATGTATACTTATTATACATTATTTTAGGATATCATAATATGGTCTTTTAAAATTGAAAATCCATTTCATACAAAGAATTTACAACTTAATCACATGTCAATTAATTCAATAAATAGTTATAATTAAAACATCTAGTGAGCATTGTTGTTGTTGTTAGGTGCCATTGAGTCGGTATCCGACTCATAGCGACCCTCATAGGGTTTTCAACGGCTGACAGTTTCGGGATTACCTTAGGGAGTGGATTGCCAGGCCCTTCTCCCATTTTTACGGTGCTGGGAATTGAACTCGGGACCTCAGAGACTGCAGTGCAGCGCTCTACCAACTGAGCTAAATCCCAGCCCTAGTGTGCATTAGGTACTAGAAACTGACCTTCTGTTAAGGAGTTTACACATGCTAGGATTGAAGGTAAAAGAAACAAGCATATAATCACAGAATAATAGTTAGGAAATAAAAGGATTATTGTGAAGGAAACAACATCCCAACGTGGACCAAGTCAATGTCACAGCAACCTGTACTTTTTTATGTTAACTTTTATCTTAATTTCTCATTATTTATTTAATTTTTCTCTCTCTTACTGGATCATAAGCTTTATGTGGATGGGAACTATGTGTAGTTTTGATTATCATTCTTTCCCAGAGACTAATACAGTGTATGCCACAGAGTAGGTATTCAATAAGTACATGTTAGACGTGTGTATCAAAGGAGAAAAATGAAAAGCAACATATATTTAATTTATGGTCTATGAAAGAAAAACAGCTAACTACTTTTGGTAAGGGGGCTGGGGTTTAGCTCAGTTGGTAGAGTGCTGGCTCTGAACTCTCTGGGGCCCTGGGTTCAATCCCCTGCACCAAAAAAAATGCGAAGAGGACATGGTAATCCACTTCTAAGGCAATCCAAAAACAATCAGCTATTGAAAACCCTATGAATAGCAGAGAAGCACTGACATAGTGCCAGACATGGCACAGTGTTAGCAGTGCTTCATTTGGTTGTACATAAGGTCGCTATGATTCGGACCTGATTGGATGGCATCTAACAATAAAAACAACTTTTGATAAACTTAATCAAATAACTGTTTGTTCTTAATTAAGCAGATTGAGCCAGGCATGGTGGTGCAGCGACTCAAGAGGCAGAAGCAGGAGGACTGCAAGTTTGAAGCCAGAGGCAACCAGTGTAACTTAGCAAGACCCTGTCTTAAGATAAATAAAATAGGGGCTAAGGGTGCAGCTCAGTGGTAGAGCACTTGGAAACTATGAGTGAGGCCCTGGGTTCAACCTCCTTGTTGTTGTCATTAGGTGCCATCAAGTCTGGTCCAACTCATAGCGACCCTCATAGCATTTTCAATGGCTGGCTGTTTCAGGATTGCCTCAGGAGCGGACTTCCATGTCCTTCTCCCATGGGACAACTACCTAGTACAGTAAAAATACATAAACATTTAAAAAAGTAAGCAGATTATTTTGCTGACCTGCTAAGGCTTATATATATTTTCTGGCTTTGTGTTAACAAAGCAGGGATTATAGAAAGAAGCCCATGTAGATGATATTTTCCACATTTTTCTTAAGTATAATTTGGAATAATCAAGATTAATGTGAATTCTTAAAGCACATATAAACTAATAGAAACAATGAGCTCAAAAAAGGGTTCTATGACATAGACATGTAAAATATCAGAAAATGAAAATATCTGCTCAGTAGTCCACAAACAAAATCTATACATAAGCTGTCAAAGTATGATTGATCTCATAAGGAAAAATATATGAAGGATATATTAAGTACTTGAAATTCATTGATAAGACAAACTGACGTTAATTACTTTTAGTATACATTTATTTTTCACACTAATTTCACACACTATTTTCTTCTAAACAAAGAAATGTTGAAAGAAATGTGCTTGTCTCAGGTCTAAATACAAAGAAAAATGCTTAAAGGCTTCTTATACACAAATATCCGTACATAATCTCTTTGTTATTTCTATCTAACTCATTCAAATATACAAAGGAAAAATGTTAATTCATGGTTGTTAACACTCCAATTATCCACCATTAATCACTTTCTCAAGTCATTAACTGGACTCCAGGATATTGCATAGAAAATGAGCAGGTTCAAAGGGACAGCCAACAGAGGATAGGAAAGGGAAGAGGAGGTGGTAGTTATGAAAGCGAATCCAAAAAAGTCTGAGTTTTCTTACAAAATGAACCTATTTGGCCACACCTTGCCAATATTTCTTTTGCAAGTCTTTGTATTCTATTTAGTTCTACACTCATTATTTACTTCAACCTATTTGAGGTTATAATTTAGTTTTTGCTTATCATTATCTTTTTATTGTGGCTGGGATTTAGCTCAGTTGGTAGAGCACCGCTCTGCAATCTCTGAGGTCCCGTGTTGGATCCCAGCACCACAAAAACGGGAGAAGGACATGGCAATCCACTCCCAAGGCAATCCCGAAACAATCAGCCATTGAAAACCCTACAAGGGTTGCTATGAGTTGGACACGACTGGATGGCATCTAACAACAACAACTGTACAAAATAGGTTCCATAATGACATTTTCATAAGTGTATATAAGGTACTTTGATAGTATCTATCAGTCCCCTATTACCCACATTTTCTGAGTGATTCCATGGGTTTGATTGGCTAATCACCATTCCATTCATTTCATATGTGGCCACCGAGCACATTTCTATACAAAAAATGGTGAGGATATAAAGATGATCGCATCATTATTCTTAAGAAACTTATAATATGGAAGCTATTAAGTATGCATGAATAATTAACTGGAAGGTAGGATGAAGGAAGAAAGGAAGGAAAGACCAAAAAAATGCACAAAGTTTAGAGAAGAGGTAATAAAGACCCAAATCACAACCATGGCAGAAGAAAAAGACTGAAAAAAAAAAAAGGTAGGATTGGAACCCTGCCTGAAGCTATAAAGTAAAGAAAAGTAGATACAGATGACTACAAAGTTTTAATCCTCTGTAATTAGCAAATTATAGCAAATTAGGAATGCTATGGAAGAGGATCAGGCTTGGAAAGAAAGGTAAGTTTAGTTTTGAACATGTTTGCTGAGATTGATCTAGTAGGTATTTGGCTTAAAGTTGGAAATTGAATGTGAAGTAATTTTCTGGAGTAGAACTAACTGCTGTTCAAAAGATGTAAACCTGCCAAATACTCAGAAGGCAGAAGCAGGATAATCAAGAGTTTGAGGCTACTCTGCGCTAAATAGCAAGTGTGTGGCCAGATTGTGCTACATAAAAAGATCTTATCTCAGAACAAAACAAAACAAAAAAATGGGAAAAAAACATAAATGTTTGACTCTACTGTACAAAAAAGGATGCCACTAGCAGCAAATGAATTTACTCAGCAATTATTTCAAAGCAATTAAAAATCTAAAATGTATATTATTAGAGTATGAGTTACTTTTAAGAAGTATATTTTGTCCTTAATTTTCTTTACATGAGAAATAAAATACACAAATATTTTAAAATCCTACTATTTTCTTTTATAAAAATATAACTTTGAGCTTTGAGCTACCATGGACTGCCAAAAGAACCAACAGATCTGTCCTAGAAGAAGTGCAACTAGAGTGCTCCTTGGAAGCAAGAATGGCCAGACTGCATCTTACATATTTCAGACAGGTAGTCAGGAGAGATCAATCCCTGGAGAAAGACATCATGTTTGGGAGAGTGGCAGGTCAACGAAAAAAAGGAAAACCCTCCACAAGATGGATTGACACAGTGTCTGCAACAATGGGCTTAAATATAAATAAGATCGTGTGCCTGGCAGAGAATTGAGAAGTGTTTTGATCTGCTGTACGTAGAGTTGCTATGAGTTGGACTTGACTTGACAACACCTAACAACAACAAGCTACATAAAACAGATACTGAATAATATGATATATTAAACTTTAAGACATTTACAAAATAAAAATACAATAAAATGTTTCTAATCAAGTTCTCTCTTACTCAATTTGGGTTATTTCCACAAAAAACAAACAAGTCCTAAAATGCCTGCATACAGATGACTTAAGATGATCAGAAACAACATGTGCAAAAATCAATCTTTCTCTGTTTTGTTTTATTTTGAGACAGTCTCACTATATAGCCCAGGCTAACTTTGAACTACTAAGCTGCCTCAGCCACCTGAATGTTAGCATTACTGACTCAAAACTTGACCTTATTATGACCACAGTTGTCATACAAAGAAATGATAGCTCTTTACTTATTTATTTTAGATTATAAAACTTTAATATACAAAATCTCCAACTATTCTATTTATTTAAATCCTTATATCCTTCAAAATTAGGGGCTGGGATTTAGCTCAGTGGGTAGAGCGCTGCGCTGCAGGCTCTGAGGCCCCGAGTTCAATTCCCAGCACTGCAAAAATGGGAGAAGAGCCTGGCAATCCACTCCCAAGGCAATCCCGAAGCACTCAGCCATTGAAAACCTATGACGGTCGCTATGAGTCGGATACCGACTCGACGGCACCTAACAACAACAACAACATCCTTCAAAATATTTCTTTCATTCCCTAAGGGAAAAATTTTAAATGCAGCTGTAACAGGATCTCTAAAAAATGGACAGAGCAATCACCAGATGTCCTATTCACAACTAAGTTTTAAAAAAGTAAAATGTTAACAATAGTTAGTGATAACACAGAAACTCTTTCCCAGGTTCTACCACAAGGAAATTACATTCCCAATGCCATGGTTTTGCTGCATGGTTATAACCTAACTAGACATCTGGGGGTAATTTACTCACATGATTGCCTCCACCCCATGTTAGTCATAAAATGACTTGTAAAAAATTCTGTGTTTTTCTGCTTGTGTGAGTGTGTGTGCACAAATGTATGTATATATTTTTACATGTCTTTAGGGTACAGGTCAATAGGGATTCCTGGTTTTAACTCATGGGCAATTCTTTGCACTAGCTCCTTGGGTAAGCATACAAACCAGTACACAAACTTGTGGATTCTAGTCCTATTCTGGAAAATTACTTAAGCAACAATACAACAGCAGAAAGATAACTTGAAAAACTGAAAACTGAGAATTCTCAGATAACTTTTCTTTACTGGTATGCTTAGGGAGGATTCTGACTTATCGATACTAAATCTTAAGAATTAATTTGTCATGAAATTTACTAACCTTTTGTATGCTTATAATGTCTTGGGTGTTCCTTATTTTGTATTTTTAAAGTACTAGATGAAATGTCATGTGACCTATCCTCTTCAAAATCACCACATCCAAACCCATAGTACATACGTTGACCAATTATGCTTACATTGGATGTTGTAATCCCTATAAAATAAAATATTTATTTGAATAATTTAGATAACATTATGCAATAGGCATTTATCTCCCCTCTAAATCTATCTTGCTTTCTAACCTTTAAAAAGACCAGTAACTTAATTTTAGGAATTATATCATGATAGCAATTTTTAAAGTTTTATCCTATCTTAACTTATGGCACACTTTCATATTACTAGTAGATAAAATATTTATCATAAATTATACTACTACATTTCTTAAAATAGGCTTTAAAATTGTAACAAAATACAAAATGTACTGTTTGAAAGAGATAATCAAATATATGTGTTTCTGCCAGGCGTGGTGATACCACCCATAATCCTAGTACTCTGGAGGTGAAGGCAGGAGGATTGAGAGTTTAAGGCCAACATGAGATATGAAAAAATGATAAACATTTAAGGCTCAAATGATACTTTTAACTTTATATTAAAATGAAAAATATAAAAGCCCAGAGTTTTAAAACAGTGGCCTGTGAGAGTTCTATATTCTTCATTCCTTTCTTTTTTCCTGCTCCCATATAATGAGTGAATACTGGTATGGCTAGTGAGGCAGTAAATTACATAGTGATTAAAAACTCAAGTCAGTACCTGGAATCATGCTTCTTGGCTTTAAGTTATCACAGCTCCGCCACTTAAACTGTTAAGAGAATCTGGGCAAGATACTTAACCTTACGTATAAAGTGGAGATAATAGGTGAACCTTTTCTAGAACTATCATCTGAGTTAAATGAAGAACATACACATACAGAGCTTAGCACGGTATCTAGGATGTTGCAAACACAAATATTATAATATCCCCAATTAAAAACAAAACGAAAACAAAACTTATTGTATGCCTCCTTTTAATAACAAAAATGTAATCTACACTTGAATTAACCATCCTATACTACTACTTTGGAGCTGTTATAACCAAAAAATGTTTACTAAATGAAAAACCTAGACAATATCAATTTGAATCACTGTCTGTTTTTATATATGCTTTCTATGTAAATCACTAAACAGTAGTTATATATTTTAATAGTGCTGTATTTTTATTTTTCAATAGTGTATTCTAATTTAAAAAAAGGATGGTGGGAAAAAGTGGTGGCTAGTGGCAGCTAGGCTAGAAAGAACTGTAGAATTAAAAAGTATTAGGTTAGTTCATATAGAAAAGTTTCAAAAAATATCTGCTATTTAATGTTAGTGAACTTCTAGAAGTAACATGAGTATCTTTTAAAATTTTTGGTTTTGAGAGTTAATCCATTAAAGTAAGATTTAGAAAGATACTGACTTTGGGTGGAAGTGCTTTCCACTAATAGGTGACACTAAATGATACAAGAAAAGTTTACGATCACATTATTCAGGAAATTTAGCATAATTTATAGTACTAGACAGTTGTAGACTATGTGTTGAAATCTTCATTGGACACATTGCAAAGAAAGACTGGATTTATAATTTTTACATAATATTTTTGTTGCACAGGCTACCTCCGGCCTTGAACTCATAATCTTCCTGCCTTGTCCTCCCAAGTAGCTGAGATGATAGGTGTATGCCACAGCTCCTGGCAGAAGAATATCTACAGTAAATTCACCAACAGTAGTGTTTCCAAAACTTGACCTGAGACATATCTAAGTTGCTTGTTAAAAGTACAGATTTCTAACCATAAAGGTGAATTTACTAGGTATGAGGTGAGGCCCCACAATCTACATGTTACATGTACTCAGGGGATCCCTAAAATTATACAAGTTTGGAAAATATTAAATATCAGGGAAATTTGATGGAACATTGAATATTGCATACAGAAGTGTGCCTATTGTAAGATCAATCACTGTTAACATTTAAATAACTCACTGGGAATGGTGGGACATGCCTGTAATCCCAGTGACTCAGTAGGCAAAGGCAAAAAGATTGCAAGTTCAACAACAGTGGCAGCCTGCATAACTTAATGAGACCTTGTCTCAAAATACAAAATAAAAAAGGGGCTGAGGGTGCAGCTCAGTGGGAGAGTGCTTACAAAGTATGCACAAGGCCTTCAGTTCAGCCTCCTGTACTAGAAAAAAAAAATTTTTTTAAACAATTCCCAAAATCATAAAACCATCATCAATGTGGAACTCAAACCCAGATTTAAAATCTATTGTTTTCCAATTCCAAACACAGGAAAAAGTTCCTTTTACAAAAGAGGGTTCCTTTTACAAACCATACAACCTGGCAATCAGATGTCTCTCCATTTTTATATATTTAAAATTATAAATAGATATATTAGGATGATCCGACCTAAAAATGATTAAAGGATAAGTTTATGCATTTCTTCATGTCTCTTACTTTAGGGGAATAATACATAATATTGAGTGCCCACTTTGTACCAGGTGTTTTATACACATTGTATTTTTAAATCTTTACTGCCCTTCTCAAGGTTTGTACTATCATATGAGGGAACTAAGTTTCAGTGCAGCTAACCTACACAGAGTGTGATAATTATTATATTAATCTGTGATTACAGCTGGAGTCTTTTAGACTCTAAATTATGTACACACTGACTTCATGTGCCTAGTAGGGTAGCTATCTCTTTGTTGAACAGTAGCTTTGTGAAAGCCGGTAAACTAAGAACGCTGCATTAATCCAGGCATTCATGATTATGGAAGGTTCTTGGTAGGTACTCAGAGGGAAATAATCACCGGCAATCAAGAATATGAGAAATCAGTGGGGTCTGGTGGTACATGCTAGTAATCTCAGCATATGGGAGGCTGAGACAGGATAATTAAGAGTTCCATGCCAGCTCGGGATACTTAGTGAGACCCTGTTTGGGGAAAAAAACAAACAAAAACCAAAAAACAAAAAAGTAGGTGGTGGTAGTGGTGGTGGTAGAGGAGAAGGAGAAGGAGAAGAAGAGAAGGAAAAGAAAAGGAAAAAAAGAATCTAAGATGCAAAGAAAAGTAAATAATTGCAATATCAGGGCTGGGGAAATAGTTTAGTGGTAGAGTGAGTGTTTATATAGTACGCACAAGGCCCTGATTTCAATCTCCAGAACCATAAAACAAACAAACAAACAAAAATACCCACAAAACTTCTTGTCTGCAATATCATAATAAAAAATGTTAATACAAAATGTAATGGCAATGCAAAAAAAGCAGTAATTGATCTGGTTTGTGAACTAGGGAAAGCTTCCCAGAGAATGCAACTGAGCTAATTTCACTGCTGAATAGGGTGTGATGTGGGTTCCAGATTCCATCCACAAGAAATAGTATGTGCAAATGCAAAAATACAGAAACTGGTACTGAAGGTGGTCTGATTTAACTAGAACATGAGATATGAAGAAGAAAGTAAATGAATGAGGCTGGAGAAGTAGGCAGGAACCAGATCACTGAAGGATGCCCTAAATGAATTTAGGTTGGCCAATATAGACAGATTTACCCACTGTAGGGAATAGACTATAAGCAAATAAGACTGAAGCTGGGGAGAAACTGAGGCAGCTAGGTAGGTAAGAAATGAGGAAAAGTACAAATTAAAGCCATGGTAGTGGGATTAAAAAGATGAGAAGAAATTAAGGCATATTTAAAAGCAAGAAATTAAAAATCATATAAACAATCATATATATGATGAGGCTGAGGCAAGAAGATTGCAAGTTTAAGCCCAGAGGCAGCCTGTGCAAATTAGCAAGACTCTGTCTAAAAAGAAAAATTAAAATATGTATAGCTTTTTAGAAGGTAATTATAATGTAAAGTAGCCTTAAAATTGTTAGCACATTTACCTTGAGATTATGTGAAAATTAATATCATAACCCAACTTGTTATAACTTATTCACAATTCAATATAGTCTTACTAATCATAACGAAGGGCTGGGATTTAGCTCAGTTGGTAGAGCACTGCACTGCAGTCTCTGAGGTCCCGAGTTCAATTCCTAGCACCGCAAAAATGGGAGAAGGACCTGGCAATCCACTCCCAAAGCAATCCCGAAACAGTCAGCCATTGAAAACCCTATGAGGGTCGCTATGAGTCAGATACTGACTTGATGGCACCTAACAACAACAACAACAATCATAAAGAAAAATTATATGGCCAGGCGCGGTGGCGCACGCCTGTAATCCCAGTGGCTTGGGAGGCAGAGGTGGGAGGATTGCAAATTCGAGACCATAGGCAGTCTGCGTAACTTAGTGAGACCCTGTTTCAAAAAGTAAAAAAATGGGCTGGGGGTGCAGCTCGGTGGTCCAGCACTTGCAGAGCATGGAAGTGCGAGGCCTGGGTTCAAACCCCAGTACCACAGAAAGAAAAGAAAAATCATATGCAGGTCTGACACTAAATCAAGAGTCTAATTTTTTTGAGGTAATTGCTAAATTTATTTTCTAAGAAGTGATGTTATAAAGTTAAAGAGACTTCCAGTTTAGTTCACAAAATCCATAATATAATACACACAAACATACCTAGTTTGTCTGTATCTACATGAAGTGTGTGTTCCTTTAAAGATAATATTTAATTAGCAAAAGCTCATTGTTGTTGCTGTTATTGTTAGGTGCTGTCGAGTCGTGTCCAACTCATAGCAATGCTATGTACAGCAGAACAGAACAAACACTACCTGACACTGCAATGCCTGGAACTATTGTCAGTGCTTCTCTGCTATTCATAGGGTTTTCTATGACTGGCTGTTTCGGGAGTGAGCTGCAGGGTCCTTCACCCAAGCCTATAGCACCTGATATTCCCAGGGTGTCTCCCATACAAGCACTAACCAGACCCGACCCTTCTTATTTCCCAGATCTGACAAGATCAGATACCACGGTGATATGGCTGTAGCCAGTAACAGCTGGTAGTAACTACATAAATATTGTTTTTAAAGGAAATTGTCCTTTATGATGCCCAGTGGTTCTCAAACTATATTGTACATTAGAATTATCTAAAGTACTCTCAAAATTCTGGCAGTTAGGTCTCAATTCATGCCAACTAAATCAAGATATCTGTGTGGAGGAGCCAGGCAGAAATATACTTGGAGGGACTTAAGGGAAAATAAATGTTGATTAAATAAATATAAACATTTTTGCTTCCAAAAATAATATTTACTCTTATTAAAATAGCTTTTCATAGAGTGAAAACTGATTAGCCATAATTGGTAAGTACAAAAATTCCAAATCTGAAATGCACTTGCTATCATTTCTATATCATTTAAAAACCATACTTTTTATAAATTATATTTATAAAACAGTCATAAAATACCTGCACTGGGGCTCTGTTCAGAAATATGAGACCTTTTATTCTTTGCAGAAGAAAGTCGTGTTGAAGAAGGTTTTGATCCAAATGTTGGAAATATGTCTGACCTGCAATGAAACAAAGTAATTCTGATAAACATTTAAGATTTAGAACTGTTCAACACTAATATATAACATATTCTCTATTCTTTTTATTAACTTATTAGACTTTTAGGTAAGGCAGCAAACAAGTATGAAAAACTACAGCTAACAGTATTT
>VMDO01033888.1:0-17518 GCA_007922755.1 Pedetes capensis | reverse complement strand
TTGTTTCTTTTGCTGTGCAGAAGCTTCTTAATTTGATGTGGTCCCATTTATCTATTCTTGTTGCAATTTCTTGAGCAATTGGGGTCCTATTAAGGAAATCTTTTCCAATGCCTATATGATGGAGTGTATTGCCTATCTTGCCTTCTATGAGTTTTAAAGTTTCTGGTTTTATGTTGAGGTCTTTTATCCATTTTGAGTTCACTCTCATGTATATTGAGAGATGCGGATCCACTTTCATTTTTCTGCATGTGGATGACTATCAAACACAAGTTTTTAGGTGAGATTTCCTCCCCCCCTCCAAGCTCATGTGGAACATTTATCTCTTCCAGAAGCTCAAGGGAAAGAGAGCCAGAAATGTCAATTTCTTGAAGGTGCTGGTTCATTTAATGGTATTATTTTATTTGAGAATACTTTAGGCACATCATGAGTGAGGACTACCTAAGTTATTGGACAAACTGGGGGGTAAACTATGCTTGAGAACTATCAATTCTACAACATTTCTTGAATGAATACCACCTAATTTCTCCTCCCAACTTCACGTATATTTCCTTTACTAAAGAGTGAAATTTTGTTTATTGGAGTTCAATTGATGTTACTGAGGATTTTTCAAACACTACTCTGAGATTCCCAGGCTTCTTATTGAATAGACATGTTCACCATGCCTATGTTAAAACCACTTGCTCAAATCTGAGTTTTTAAGGCAGTCTTCAAAATGGAGAGAGGCTCTTCTATTCCTCCGAGGCTATTAGGGAGCAGTAGGCCTGAAGGTGTGCAGACAGTGACAACATTGGATCTAACACTGATCTACAAAAGCCCTATATACCTATATAAATCACCTAGTATTCTTTTTCTTTTTTCTTCAATACTGGGGTTTGAACCCAGGGCCTTGTGCATGCTAGGCAAGTGCTGTACCACTGAGCTGCATCTCCAGCCCCCTTTATATTTTCATTTTTGAGACAAGGTCTCACTAAGTTGCACAGGCTACCTCTTGCCTTGGATTTGTAATCCTCCTGCCTCAGCCTCCCAAATAACTGGGATTACAGGTGCATACCTTGGCACCTAGCTTCTCTGCTTGGTACTAGTCCATCTCTGCCATAGATTTTTGGATATCTTCCCATGTTTCTCTGCGAGGATCAGCTTCAAGGGTTTTCTTACCACTAGCAGTCCATAAAGCATGCTCAGAAAAAATGAAAGCACCAACACTGCCAGAGGTATAGCCAATTTGTCAAAGGGTTCTCTCTATTGAGCCTGAAAATAGGAAAATGGAACTGGTCATTATTCAAAATTCATTATGACTGGGTTAGGAAGCCACTTTTGTATTGCTTGTTAGCAACAGATCACACAATTTGAAACACAAGTAAACTTTGTGGAAAGAACTTCTCTGCAGTTTTATTCCTTTGTTGCAATATAATTTCTAATCCTTTCCATGATTTCCACTGCAAGGAGACAGAGGAACCACCAAAATGCCCTCTTTTCATAGTTATCCGAGACTATGCCTCTCAAATAGACAGCTCTCTAGAAAGAGGATTCACCTTGATGTATAAGTGGAAGAGGTTTAGGGAGAAACAAAGAACCTCATTATTTGATGCAGTTGAGCACCTCTTCCTTCTTCACTGCTTCCTAGAATGACTCATTCCACTTTTCTAGTCACACCTTCTTAGCCCTCTTGGATAAATATTCTCAATATTTATGACTTGTAAAAAAATGGAAGGAGGGGTAGGATTGCTCTTATTAATTCCAATTTGCTCATTTTAAGTATATCTATATGTTGATGGCCTGCAGCCGTAGTCCTGTGCCATTGGATCCCATCAGATCTCAGAAGCTAAGCAAGGTTGGGTCTGGTCAGTACTTGGGTGGGAGATGCCTGGGAACACCAGGTACTGTAGTCTTGGGAGACGGACCTGGCAACCCACTCCCTAAAGTCAATCTGCCATTGAAAACCCTATGAACAGCAGGGAAGCACTGACAATAGTGTTTCACCTGTTGTACAGAGGGTTGCTATGAGTTGGATACTGACTCGATAGCACCTAACAACAACATATGTTGATGACTCTCAAATATCCTTTCCTAGTCTCTGATCTCATATGCCAACTGCTTATATTATGTATTCATTTGTAGATTTCAGTAGAAAACAGAATATTTGCTTTCTCCTCAAGAAATTTCCCAATACACTTATCTCAATAAATAGTCCCACTCCTCATCCAGTGCTCAAGCAAAAAAATCTCTAAGGTGATATTAAATTCTCCCATTTCTTTTACTCCTCCTCCCATCCCAGCTATTCAATACTAAGTACAATAGTCAATTCCCTTGGCTTCCCCTAATGCTTAAAAGATATCCTGATTGTGACCAGTTTCACCACTATCATTCTAGTGGGTGTCCATTACTAGCATCTCTCTCACCTGATACTGTGAGAGCCTTCTAGCTCTCCTGCATTTTCTTCTTATAGTCTATTCTCCACATAGTGGCTGGAGTGTTCACTGCCATTGATTTTCTCCAGACTTACTCATCAGAATTAAAATGACTTCCTTCTTGCAACAAACTGCCATCCAAGGGTGTTTACATTTGTCCTTCTTTCTGCCTACAAGGCTCTTCCCCTAACTGTTTGCATGGTACTTGACCTCCCTCCATTCAGCACACTTATTCAATGTCATCTCATGGGACACACCTTCCCTGATGGTGATGTCTATTCCCACTTCACTTTGTTTCTTCTTATTCTCATTTATTTTCCCCATACCATTTTTATTTAGGTGACTTTTATTTACTGATTTCCTGCCTTCCAGAGAAGAGGATAGCTTTATGGGGGCAGGAACTTTATCTGTATCTATACTTGGCATTTAATACATGTTTTTTGAAAGAAATATCCATCATTTGTACCACAAATAAGATGTTTACCTTGTATAGCTAGAGAGATTAAAGTTAATAGATAATTAAGGACTTCAAGTGGAAGGTAGGTGAGCCCTGAGATTTTTCCTTACTTATTTTCATATTAATAAATATATTATTTAAATATATTGATGTGTTCCATTGAAGACAAAGGTGTGCCTGACTTATGCCATGGTATTTTCAGTTGCATCATATGATTGTGAAAGCTGGATATTGAATAAGGGAGAAAGGAGAAAAATTGGTGCTTTGGAATTATGATGCTGGAGATGAATATTGAATTTACCACGGGGTGTCAAAAGAACCAACAGATCTGTCCTAGATGAAGTGCAACCAGAGTGCTCTTTGGAAGCAAAGATATCTAAACTATGTCTTATGTATCTTGCAGATGTTGTCAGGAGGGATCTATCCCTGGAGAAGGACATCATATTTGAGAGAAAGGCAGGTCAATGAAAAAAAGGAAAACCCTCAACTAGATGATTGACACAATGGTTGCAACAATGGGCTTAAACATAAAAATGATCATGTGTCTGGCACAGAACTGAGGAATGTTTTGTTCTGTTGTACATAGGGTTACTGTGAATCAGACCTGACTAGACAGCACCCAACAACAACATTGCCGTTAAGCTGTGGCTAAGTAGTGTAACGATATTACAAAATTTCATATACTACAAGGAAGCAGGATAATATATTGTTTGAAAACGGTGGAGCTTTTCTAAGACCAATGTAAGATATAATCAACATGCAAAAAATTGCACATACTACAAGTATATAATTAAATCAGTTTTGACAAATGCATGTACCTGTAAATTCATTATTCCTCTGTGCAGATTTTGACTGTGCAATTTAGAAGCAGAACGATAATTTAATTCCAAATTCTCTTTACTTATTTGAAAATTGGCAACAATATTAGTATCTTCCTCATTGTTGTTGTTGCCTGCAGCTGTAGCACTGTGGTGTCGGATCCCATCAGATCTCAGAATCTACGCAGGGTCAGGCTTGCTTAGTACTTGGGAGACCACCTGGGAGCACCAGATACTGTAGACTTGGGAGAAGGACCTGGCAATCCATTCCTAAAAATCAATCCACCATTGAAAACCCTATGAATAGCAGAGAAGCACTGACAATAGTGTTTCACCTCTTAAACATAGGTTGCAATGAGTCGGAAACCGACTTGACTTCTTGTTAGGTGCCATTGAGTCAGGTCCGACTCATAGAGACCCTATCTAAGACTCTGCCATGCCTAGCACTATGTTAGTTCTTTTTTGCTATTCATAAGATTTTTCAAAGGCTTATTGTTTCAGGATTGCTTCAGGAGTGGATGTCATGTCCTTCTCCCATTTTTATGGTGCTTGAGATCAAACCCAGGGCCCCAGAGAGTGCAGAGCAGCACTCTTCCAACTAAGCCAAACCTCAGCCCATCTTCCTTATAAAGTTATCAAATTGAGTAAATAAGGTGCATGCAAAATGCCTGGAAAATAATAAATAATAAGCGTATAAGAACTTATAGTATTTTTGATCTAAGTGAGTGATGCACAGAAGCTGAGTAAAATATTTTTATTTGATCTTGCTATTACTTTTTTAATAGGGCCAAGAATTTAAATTTCCTTTTTGTTTCCAGCAAGTAATTTAAGTTTGCTATAATCAGTCAAACATAAAACAATAGAAAATCAGTGAGGACAATGGAGAACTAGAGAGTCAATGCCCGAGTTTGTCATCATGAAAGGTCTGGGTCCACTGACACAGGATGGAGCCAAACATTTGAGAGACAGAGTTTGGAGAAGAAAGAGTTTTACTGGCAACAAGGTGTCAAAATTGCATTATGGGAAATCTTGTTCTACAAATGTCATGTTGCATAAGAGTTTCAGGCTCAATGATTTTATAGGGGCTTGGGGGAGCCATGTCAGATAATTGAGCACCACGGTAGTTACAAATTTCAGGTGATGTGCTTTTCTGGCTGCTGTTCTCTGGAGGGTTACCAGATATCCTGGGTTCTGCAAATCTGAAGAAAAGTTGTTGACTAGAAAGTCTTATGATTTATGTCTTTTTAGTTCCTTTTCCTAGGAACAGCTAATTATGCACTTAATTAATAGGATAAAAAATGTGTCTTTCCTTTCCAGAACAAGGGCAGATATCAAATACCAACTTTTCCCCAGTGGATGGGGGTAGACAACATTCATTGGGAATGAAGGTGGCTACAGTTAGAGATGTCATCTACAATAAAGATAGTTGAAGACTAATAACACACAGTTCAGCTTCATGATCTCCAAAATGAATGATTTTCAAAGTCAACTGAAACCCCTGAGCTAGAGGGATTATTTAGATTTTTCCCTTAGTAACACATTCACATTCAAACACTAAAAATAAACAAAAAAAAAAAAGAAGAAAAGAAAAGAAAGAAAACCAATAAATAAAAAGTAATTGTATTGACCTCATAAAACATATGTGTAGGTTGACTTCTGCCTACAGGACACCTGTGAAGTAAAAAAGGAATTTTAGTGTAAAATTGATATAATTTGGTTTACATGTGCTGTAGGCAAAAAAATGAATTGGAGACAGATCAAGCAGGAAAGCAGAGGGACCGATTAGGAGGTTATTGTAAAAGTCTACAGAAGAATGTATGTAAATATGGAATAAACTGAAGGGAGAGATGAGAGGTGGATGAATTTGAGATGTATTTTGGATGTAGAATATGTAGCACATTTTGGCATGTGCTTATACAGCAACTAATTGAATTTACCTTAAAAAATTCTTAGACCAGAGAGATGCTGTGTTTTCTTTCTTCCAACTTGAATTTCTTGATTTTTCTTAATGCTATTCTATTGGACTCTCCTGTTTAAAATTATCTGGATCATGCTCTGGCACTGAGGGAAGTTGGCACATTGCCAGCTGGGCTGTACTTGCTAAGTTTCAGTTTCCTTTTCTGAGTCTCTGAAGCTGTAAGCTTGCTGAAACTCCCTCCCATTTTGTGCCAGTTTATCTGCTTATACAGAGCAGCTTTCCTCAAATCCAATCCTTGTACAGATTCCTCCAACAGGTAAGTGATTTTCTCCTTTCTCCTTTTCCTAAGTATTTCCAGGTAAGAAACATTTAATAGAAAATTTTAAAGTACTTACTTACAATGAACAGCTAGATGATGATATTCATGCTATCTATCCACCTGTGCTTATTCATTCTTGGCTATGTAGAGTAAATAAGAAGAATAAATGTGAGCTTTGCAAGCTTTTTAGTACATATATCTATTTTTTACATATTTAATGAAAAATGTATTATATATTTCCATTAGGTTGAAAGGGATGGAGATGAGAACTCGTTTGACATGGTTGCAAGAAAAGCTCCTGCAAAATTATTTTGGAGGAAAACAATTTTGCCTTCTCTATAAGGCTAGTATCCATAAATTCTCTAGTGAAGAATTGCTTGGGAGATGTTGTAATCAAGGTCCTACCATAACAGTGATTTACAGCCAAAACTACGTGATTGGAGCATACATTCAAAAGAGTTACCAGAGAGAAAGTAATCTTTCCATTACTCTTTTTGTACTTCAAGATACTGAAATTTCAGAATGTAAAATAGGACCATGTATTCCAACCACATTGTTTTCTAAGTCTCCTCTGGATGATTGGGATCTATTTTTTCAGGATATACCTGTATTCTCAATAGATCTAATTAGTAAAAAGGTGACTATGAGCTCAAATATACGTGCAAGCGTTGGACTGCCTAAAGATTGTGCTATTTCCATCCAGGAGTGTGAAGTTTTTCGATGCAAAGGTATGTTTAATCAGGTAATCCTATGTAGAATTCTCCCTTGCATGTTTGATGGTTTCTAGCTGATCCATCTCCTCAGGAAAAGGGATCTTTTCACTTGTCCTTATCTCTAGATAGATGGGCTACAGAGAAATCTGGCCACAAATTGTTTGCTAACATATAACCATAGGAAAAATAATAAGAACATGAGAAAAATAACAAGAACAGTTAACATAAGATATGTCCTCTTAGCAAAAATTTAAGTATATCTATTCTTAATTATAAACATTATGATTTATAGTAGATTTCTAAAACTTAATTATCTTGCATAACTAAACTCTAAATCTATACAATTTTATCAATAATCCTCCCTCTTCCCTTCTTTACAGTCATTGGCAGCCACCTTTCTAAGTATCTGGTTTTATGAGTTTGAATAGTTTAGATTCCTCATATAAATAGGACCATGAGTATTTGTCCTTCTGTGTTTGGCTTATTTCACTTTGTGTGATATCCTTCAGGTTCACACATGCTATAAAAAAAACCCCATATTTCCTTGTACATTTTTAAGGTTGAATACTATTCCACTCTGTGAATATACCATATGTTAAAATCCATTCATCCAATGATGGGCATTTAAGTTGCTTCTATGCTGGAGTTTTCAGAAGGCTACAGTTAACTTACTCTCATACTTAAGGTTATTGAGGGGCTGAGGTTTAGCTCAGGTGCAGATGGTAGAGTGCTGCTCTGCATTCTCTGAGGCCCTGGGTTTGATCCCCAGCACCACAAAAATGGGAGAAGGATGTGGTATCCCATTCCTGAAGCAATCCTGAAATAGCCATAGAAAACCCTATGAAGAGCAGAGAAGCACTGAAGTAGTGTTGGGTATGGCACACTGTTGGAGCATATTTCCTTCTCTTACACATAGGGTCACCATGAGTGGGACCCAACTTGATGGCACCTAACAACAACAAAGGTCATTTAAGTTGTTTCCAATTTTTGCTGTTAAAAACAATTTTCCTGATATATCTTTATGCAAGAAATTTTGGCACAAAAAATACTTATTTTTGGTGACTTCTTGGAAATGGAATTATTGTTTATGGACTGTTACATTTGCATCTGATAGGTATTGTTCAAAAGCTTTAGCTGTTTATACCACTCCCAATAGTTTTATAAAAATGTCTATTTCCCTGTATCCTTGCCAAAAAGATTGATAATATGAAACTTCAGAATATTCACCACTTTGATGGTCAAAGGACAGGTTTCTCATTTTCTTTTTCTTTTCTTTTCTTTTTTCTTTTTTTCCCTCCCTCCTTTCCTTCCTTCTTCCTTCCCTCCCTCCCTCCCTCCTTTCTTTCTTTCTTTCCTTTCTTCCTTCCTTCCTTCCTTCCTTCTGTGGTACTGGGAAGCTGAAGCCTACACATGCTTTTTGCAAGTGCTCAACCACTCAGCTGTACCCCTGGCCCTATTTTTACATTGCATTTTGAGACAGGGTCTCACTAAAATACACAGGCTGTCTTTGGTCTCAAAATTGTGGTCCTCCTGCCTCCACCTCCCGAGTCACTAGGATTAAAGGCATGTGCCACTGTGCTTGGATTTGGTTTCTCATTTTCATCCTTGCTTATTTCTGAAGACTAACAAGTCTATGTGCATTGACTATTTCCATTTGTTCTACAAAATACTTTTTGTGTCTACCCATTTAAATAAGAATTCCTAGGGAAAATACTTCCTGGGTATTTGCATGTTCAAAATTAATTGTCTGCAGTGATTAGACCTGAATAATGATCAAAGTATGTAATTCTTGTGTCATGTTTTATTTTGGGCAATATTATAATGTTCCTACTGCATTGAAGTTGCAGTGGAAAACCTAAGGCTGGCTTCATTTATCACTACTTGTTTTACTTTTCGTTGAGTGATGTTATTTTTCTTCCTGACTGCTTCGAGCATTGAAATTATTTTTGTTGTTGAAATCTGGTAAGTTAACTTGGGTATATCATAGTATTGGTCATTCTGGATCAATTAAACTTTTTATTGAACTACCAGACATAAACAGAGAAGTACTCAACTGTAAGTGTATTAATCAACAACTATAAATAGAACATCTTCCTATAACTGCTACTCAGATGAAGAAATAGATTATTACCATTATTTCAGAAGACTTCTTTATGAGTATTTTCAGCTATTATCAAACAAAGGTGACCATTGTTACCATTGATAATATCAACATTGTTGTTAGGTGCCGTCGAGTCGGTATCCGACTCATAGCAACCCTCATAGGGTTTTCAATGGCTGAGTGCTTCGGGATTGCCTTGGGAGTGGATTGCCAGGCCCTTCTCCCATTTTTGCGGTGCTGGGAATTGAACTCGGGGCCTCAGAGACTGCAGCGCAGCGCTCTACCCACTGAGCTAAATCCCAGCCCATATCAGCATTAGATAATTAAAACCATTATCAAATTGTGTGCTCTTTCATCTTTGTTCCTTTTTTAAAAATATTATGTCTGTGAGATTGGATTGAAAAACATGACTCCTACAAATTACAAATCCTACAAATTAGGTATCTTACCTAGTGTCACCTCACATGTCTGTCAGCTTGTCATGCTGTGGGTGTTTGTGTGTTGCTGTGATGCTGGAAGCTGGGCCACCCAAAGTGGACAGGTTTCAGCTGAGCTTCCAGACAAAAGATAGACTAGGGAGAAGAACCCATAAACCCACTCTCCAAACAATTAGCCATTGAGAATTTTATGAATAGCAGAGGAGCACTGTCAAAGACAATACTAGAAAATGAGCCACCTCCCTTCCCAGGCTAGAAGCATTCAAGAAAAAACTGGGGAAGAGTTGCTTACTCATGGAAGAGTCAACCTTAATGATGGGAATAAAGGACAAGAAGGGAAACACCATCATAGCTTAAAAGATATCATAGCAGAATAAAATATATCAGAAAACCACATCATTGCAGAAAAAAATCTTGATGACTCTTTCAGGCAGTAAGTCTTAACAGAACCAATGATCTATGGAGAGAAAGAAAGAAGAGGAAGAAATATATCAAGTCATATAGGGAAGGTGCAACTCAACCTATCTACCCATAGATGTAGGGAGAACAGAGAGAAAGTAACATTATCCATAATATCAGCACAAAACAAAACAAAACAAAAAGAAATACAAAAACAACACAAACAAAAACTCTGTATACCTTCACAAGAGGTATCAGAACAGTAAAGTGAGTATACTAAAGAGCTCAGGCTATAGTGGCTTTCCTACTATCCACAGCAGTCATCAACCTTCTGAGAGGGCTCCGCCTCACTTCTTTGTGGTTGCTGTCTTTGCCAGGTGTTTTGTAGTCTCTCCTTCCTGTCTGCTGCCATTTGGGGTCGTCCAACTTCAACCGTACTGGTGCCTCCATCTACAGATCTGTCTTAATTTTTCTCTTGGGAAAATGTTCCTGAGCGATGAGGATTGCCTTAGTTTGGGATTTCTCAGTTCTTCTGTAGGAAAGGGGATTTTCCCTACCCACTATCTTGTTGAAAGCAGACAGGTTTAGGGGAAGGGTTTCTGCACAGCTTCCCGCTGCCAGGGGGAGATGGCAGAAAGTCACATAGTCTCTTGGGCTGAACCACGTTACTGGGTGCTCACAGAGGTCCCCCCCGTTGGGTGCTCTGCCCATGTTATATTGTCAGAGAAGCAGTGCAACCTTCTGACCTTCTGAGAATTTTGTCTCCCCCATGGATCTCGGGAGCTGAGATCCCAGTTCAGACAGCACAGCCCCAATCCCTATGGCGGGAGCAGAGGCTGTGAGAGTCAGATCTCAATGTCGGGCTCTCTGCCCATTTGCATGTTTCGAATCCTGTCATGCTTTCCCCGATACTGCGCTGCAGTGGGCAGGATGATATCGGTCCATCCCTGGTGAATCTGAGGCCTGTCTGCCCACGTGGCAGTCACGCAGAAAACCGCCCTGGCACAACATGCACTGCTGCACTACCTGTAGGACTCTGGTGGCTGCCTGCGTGCAGGACCCAGTACCTTCCCCAGTCCCTAGCCAATCTCGTGGTGCAGTGAGATGATATTGGACCACCCCCGGTGTATCAGAGGTCTGAGTGCCCATGTGCCCGTGTGTCCGTGTGGAAGTGGTGCCATGTAACTGCCCTGCCACAACAGGAGGGAGGCAGCTGTGCTGCAGTTGCCCGTGTGTGGACCCCAGCCCCCACAGCAGTCATTCCCTACTCCCATGCCAGGGTGGGTGGGATCATATCAACAGTTCCACTCCTGGTGGATCTGAGGCCTGCACTCCTGCGTGAGGTTTTTGTACTGCTGCTCTTTCACAACCTGCATGGGTGGCACCGCATAGAAATGGCCACTGCCTGGAGCCTCAGGCAAACTCACCAATTATTCTCTGTGGGAAGCGCTGCCTGTGCCCCATCGGCAGGATGTTGGTGAGTTGCCAGGGTTGTACTCTGTGTAGGGTCTGAGCTCCATTGGATGGCCACGTGGAGCCTTCCCTGGGTTGGATTCTCTCGGTGGTCTGCTATCTGAGTAATGGTGAATCAACTGCTGCAGTTTGTCTATTTTTTCTCCACTTTGGGTTACAATCTCATTGTCCCTCTGGTTCTCTCCACGGTCTGTGCAGTTCATGTGCGGAAGGAATTGGTAAGTTGCCTAAGGGTAATGCTCTCTCCAGCTATTAGTTTTCTCTTCCTTCCCGATTGAACCTCCACGTTTCTGCTCGGGCACTCACTCTGACCTGCTACACTGATACCTCCCTATTTAAACTTTCTCTGAAGTTGGTGCTATTTACCTAACCTGCAGGCTCTTTCTCTTTTAATGTACATATGTGACCCTACATCTTATCTAACTTATTACTCTGACTAGTCAATGTGTGTTCTAAACTATTGTTTAAGCTCTCCTTTTACTCCCCGTCAGAAGGCACATGTTATCTGTCTGCCATCTTTCCCTCCTTCCGATATAATTGTGGTTTTTTACTTCCTTTTGAATTGTTGTTGTTGCTGTTAGGTGCCATTGAGTCGGTATCCAACTCATAGAGACCCTCATAGGGTTTTCAATGGCTAGCTGTTTTGGGGATTGCCAGGTCCTTCTCCCATTTTTGTGGTGCTGGGAATTGAACTTGGGACCTCAGAGACTGCAGCGCAGCATCCTTTTGAATATTCAAGTTATTTAAGAAAATGCTTTTTAAAACCCCAAAAGTTGATTTTCTTTTTGTCTATACTTGTTCTTTTCCAGCTTTGTTGTATTATAGTCATTGAATGAAGTCTTTACAATTTCTACATTTGGTAATTGAATGAGATTTATTTATTTTGTTGCCCTTACATGTGGCCATGTTAACAAGGGTTCCACATAGTACTCTTTTTCTGGTGTCAGTATCATTGCACCAAACCATTTTAGTTTGAAATCCACCAACGAAAGAGTCTCTTTCCAAGAAGCAAGAAACTCTCGGCCTGAGACTGGTTTGGCTGAACTTCTGCGTCCACCCCTGGACCACTTTCTCTGCACTGGCGTGGCACTAGTATCTCCTCCTCTCCTGGAACCAGGCAAATCATTTGAACTGAAGTTCCCAAGCATCAAATTGTTGAGAGTGGGTTTTGAGAAAATTTAGTTCCTGTGTTTTTTTCCATTTGTGTACCTTTGCCTGTTATCACTCTCAGAAATATTGCATTATTCAAGGAAAGTATCTTAGAGCAACTCTAATCTTTCCCTGGCCTGTCCATGCCTCTAGGTGCTGATTCAGAAAACACCTCTCGTCCAACTCCCCTGCTGGAGTGAACCCCCCACCACTGATGAGAAGTTGGATGAGAAAAGATCTGTTGGCTTTAGTCTTGGCAGTACCTGTCTTGCCCCTTGCTGTAGTTTCCCAAAGGAGATGATGTTAGTGAGATTTGCCAGAGTTTCCCCCACTTGCTTTTTACTGCACTGCACTATTGTCATGAAAGGCTATTTATGTCTTTGTGGTTAGTGAATGCGCTGGAATTCACTCAGCCAATCACTTAACAATTTATAATCTACAATATTCTTTATTTTCCCTAGATTTATTGGACAAAAGAAAGAAAGAGGAGGTCTTTGAGTAAGTAATTTTTTATCACCCTATTACTGTGTTCATTATCTTTGATTTATTCTATGATAGCTTCCACCAATAAAATTGGTAGCAAATTATCACAGGTAATATGTGGATCATCAAGAACAAGCTAAGCGCCAGTTGTAGGGGCACACACCAGTAATCCCAGTGATTTAGGAGGTGGAGGCAGGAAGATCTTGCGTTTGAAGTCTGAGGCAGCCTGTGTAACTTAGCAAGACACTGACTCAGAAACAGAAACCACAATAACAAAAACAAAAACAAAGCAAACCAAAACAACAGCAAGGACAACAACAAAAGGGACTGAAAAAATGGGCCAGTGGCAGAGCATTTGCAAAGGTTATGCAAAGTCCTGGGTTTAACCTCCAAGTACTGGAAAATAAGAAGAAAATCAAGAAAAGAACAAGCTAAAACTCTACTTACAGTAATAAAGTAATTTGATTATAGTAATGTTAAAACAAAAAGAATATTGAGTTCAATAATTCTGATGTTAAATACTTGAAGGAAAATGATTATTTAATTGCATGTCTGTGTTTTTTTTTGGATTTCTTGCAGTAAAGTTTCAACTACATTAATGAATTACTGTGGAAGGAATTATTGTCAGGTGAAGAATACTTATTAATGAACTTGAAGAACATGTTAGAAGTGGTCTACCTCTATAAACTTTTAAAGTTACAGGCTATGTTATTATTTTTGAAGTTTATTACTGACTCATTTATCTTTTGTTTAACATAACTGATATTTATTCCTAAATTGAGACAGGCTAGTAGCTTAAGTAAACATTTTATTCCTGATTATCTTTAGTTAGAAGTGTTATATATTTTTTTCCCTTCTTTTACAATAGACTTTAAGGCAGAGTAGTCCTGTGTCTTTATGCAAGAAGCTAAGCTGCTAATAAAAAAATTATATAGGAAAAGAAATGAATTCTAGGAAAATTTATGGTAAGGCCATATGAGCTGAACTCAGTTAATTATTAAATATTACCATGTTTAAATAGGCTCAGGAATAGCTTATTGTCTGCCATGAGAACTTATAAGCCTTATGGAGATCTGGTTCACCAAGCACGGATTCTACTGGTGGGTCCAGTTGGAGCTGGGAAGTCTAGCTTTTTCAACTCAGTGAAGTCTGTTTTCCGAGGCCATGTAACTCATCAGGCTCTGGTGGGCTCTACTGCCAATGGGATATCTGAAGAGGTAAGTAAATTTTGGGCTACCCAGACTTTATTTTTTTGGCTCAAGGCTTTTGCTGATCAACTTCATTATACGTAGACTTCATCTCAGTTTACATTAAATAAATGTATTTTAAAGTTGCTTTTCTTCCCTTTTCAGTATAGAACATATTCCATTAAGGATGGGAATGATGGGAACTCCTTGCCATTTGTTCTGTGTGACTCACTGGGGCTAAGTGAGAAAGGTGGCCTGTGTGAAGAAGACATAGTCAACATTTTAAAAGGTCATATTAGTGACAGATACCGGGTAAGATTTGGTTAATCATTAGGAAAAAATAATTGATTTTTAAAATGTTTATTTTTGCCCACTATCAACATCAGACCCTACTCTGATTTAGTGCATCAGCATTTACCTTTTTAAATTACACTTGTTCAAATTCCTTTGCTCCTTTTTGATTATATACTTCACAAAGAATAACAAAATCCAAAGGACTCTTCTGCTGTAGCTATCATAACAGTTACAAATTCTGTTCTGCCTCCAGTTGCTTTGGGCTGTTTTATATGAAGCAGAAATCCAATGGTACCAACTATTCACAAAGATAATTTTTCTTATGTAAGAAGAAATCTGAAGGCAGGAGGCCTGGTGCTAGTCTGACAGCTTTCTGAGGTTATTAATTTCAGAAGTCCTTTTATTTATTTATTTTTAGCTTCTCAGTATAGGATGCCATGGGCTGAATATTTATGTCCCTCCAAAGTTCATATGTTAAAGCCCTGATTACCAATGCGATGGTATTTGAAGATGGGGTCTTTAGGAAGAAATTAGACTGGGAGAGTGGAGCCCTCGTGGATGGGATTAGTGCTCTTATAAGAAGAGACGTAAGAGAGATGATCTCTTTCTGCCATATGAATGTATAAGAAGACGGCTATCTGCAAACCAGGAGAAGTGTCTTCAACAGCTGCCAAATCTTCTGGTACCTTGATCTTAGACGAGTCTCCAGAATTGTGAGAAATAAGTGCTGTTGTTTAAACCATCCAGTCTATGGTAATTTTATTCCTGCCTCACCAAAGAAAGATATGTGTCTTTCTCTTTATGCTCTCAGGATGTTCATGCTGAGCACCACCGTGCTTTAGATAAGAGGACAGGGAGATCAAAGAATCATTTTAATCTCTATATTATTTTAAATTTCTAGTCATTTTCATAAACATTGAGATCTCAAATTAATCATTAATTTACCCTGTACTAAATGAACAGTCAATGATGTCATCTTTCATTGGATGCCTTTTTTATCTTTTCCTTACCAAATACAGATAGGAATCAGTTTTTTGTGTTCTCTAGTTTTCTCCTATTGATATATTTATCTATTTTTTTATGATATCATTTTAACTACCATATTGCTCAATTGTTTTAATTGCCATAGAAATCAATTATATCTTGATGAGTCACTGGACAAGTCACATTTATCATTCATTTCTCACTTTTGTTTTTCCTAGCAGGGTTTATACATACATTTTTTGAAATGAACTTGCTTGTGTTTTGTTTGATCATGCTTGATTTGTTATTGTACTGATTGGAATTATATTCACATTTCATGTTGAAATCTAATTTTTATCTTTATTCAGTGTTTCTACTCAGAAAGACAGATTGTTTTAATTTTATTTTCATGAAAGTTTCTTTCATTCCTTGATATATAGTTATCTTGTAGACATGCTAAGGTAGGTTTTAAATATTCTTTTTCTTTGAAAAATTCTTCTTATTACAGAGTATTTTAAACTTATGCAAGACCAATTAATGAATTCTCATGGCTCAGCTACAAAACATTTTTAACTCAAATCAAAACTTGTTTTATTTGTATTTACCCATCTTTTATCCTTTACTGTTTTGCAACAAGTCAAAGAAATCATATTAAAGCCACAGCTGAATATATACTTCTATGCACACATAGGGGCATATATATCTTTTCTTAAATATAGCCATATTACCCTTCTCAAACTTAACATGTATAATTTTTATCTTATCAAATATTACTTAATATTCAAATTTTTAAGTATCAATCAATTTAGCAGTTTTTTCTCAAAAAATCAAATCTATTCAATCTGTTTTAGTATATTCTGCCTTTATTACTTTTATTTTTTTCCTTACAATTTCCTTTTGGTTTGTTGTCATGTAGACGTCTGTGTAGTCTGAACTTTACTCTTTGCCTCCCTCAGTGTAGTTTTACCTGGTACTATATTTTTTATAGATCCTGAAAATTGGTAATTGAATATGGAGGCCTGTTCCAAATCAGATTCTATTTCATAGATAGTGTGTTCTCCCAGGAGGAGATGCACAACTTGGGTGTTCTTGTTTTTATGTATTGGTGTTCATGAATGCTAAATGGTTGTTGTTGTTAGGTGCCATAGAGTCATAGCAACCCTCACAGGGTTTTCAATGGCTGATTGTTTCAGGATTGTATTGTCAAGTCCTACTCCAATTTTTGTGGTGCTGGGGATTGAATTTGAGTCCTTAGAGAGTGTGGTGTAGTACTCTACCAACTGACCTAATCTCCAGCCATGCTAAATGCTTAGATTCATTTATATATTGAAGTGTAAAAATTGTGATACTCTATTTCTATCATTTTGTACCATTTCACATATGAAGGAAAATTTCCCCTTGCCCACTATTTGATTGCCTAGTAGTACATACAGTTTATAATGTAAAGGCAAGATGTATGCCTGATTTTTTTTGTTCATTTTATGTACTTTTGAAATAAGTTTTTCTGGATATTTGCCAATAGTGACCAGCTATTAGTTTATTATCATTATGATCTCAGTATAGACTGACTATATTTGATGTGTTTCAATCTGTTGTAGTTTTTCTCCATCCTAATGCCAAATGTAGCATCTTGGACTAGTAGCAACCTCTACAATTTAGATCACAGGTCCTTTGATATTAAACCTAAGTCTTTGCTATATCTTTGTTTCTGGTATAACTACATATCCCAGCCACATTTTGTGTACTTCCTGCCCTAGATTTTGAATCAGTTATTTCTCTAAGAAGTTCTGGTTTAGAGCATTAGAACTGTCATTGTTATTTGTTGGTCATTTTTTCTTCCCCTTTTCAATATATGTTAGAATATCTTGAAATTATATGGAAACTTCATACTTAAGACTAGAGAATTTCTACTTAATCTTTTCTATCTTACCCTTGTGGGACTGAGGGTTTAGCTCAGTTTGTAGAGTGCTTGCCTCTGCATACTCAGAGGCCTTGAGTTTAATTCCCAGTACTACAAAAATGGGAGAAGGACCTGGCAGCCCGCTGTGGAAACAATCAGCCATTGAAAATGCTATGAATAGCAGAGAAGTGTTTTGTTCTGTTATACATAGGATCATTATGAGCCAGACTCAACCCGATGGCACTTAACAACAACCATAATAAATCTTACACTTGTATCTACTTTCTCCCAAACTGAGAATTCTCTTTGTTAAGGACACCAGAGATGACAGAATATCATGTCACAGCTCATTTGCTTTATCTTACATAATATTCACAGTAGTCTAAGAATAAAACTTTATTATTAACACGATCAATCTAATCATTTAATATAGTCACAACCAAAACTGAGAACAATTTAATAGTGTTAGCAGAGTTTATAATATTTCATATATCTTTAT